>BLKM01000325.1:271165-287057 GCA_013340265.1 Coptotermes formosanus | reverse complement strand
GGCGTGAACTCTCTGTGGTGTCGGCTTGTACAAGCCGACACCACAGAGAGTTCACGCCTCCAGTACACAGTCAACAGCACATTCTCGCTCAACTGTATAGTGCAACCTTAGTGTAACGACAACAGAAAGTTCTCTCTGAAGATGACCGAGCAGGGTCGAAACATGTAGGAGTGTGTTACAATAGATGAAAAAACTCTTTGTGCATTTGTTGGTGATTAATGCTTTTTGCTTAATTACGGGTAGCAGTATAGTATTAAAGCAGATCTTTGATCTACGGAAATAGAGTTTATGAACGGATTTCATCCCGTTTAGAATAGAGTTGGTTGTCGAGCATGCGGTACCACCTTTTTCCATTCAGTCGAAGGACGGAGTTCATTTTGAGTAGTTAGCAGCTGTCAACTGGGCAAGAACTGTGCACCACAGTGTTAATTTACATGTGAAATTTCCTAAGTGTTACATTTATGTGCTCCCTGATTCTGTGAAACGGAATTATTTATAAATAAAAGTTTATTTGCGACTTATTTCTTTTTGTGGCCCTACCCAGACAGGAATATCATGATAAGCACGATTTCAGAGACTACTGGTTTAACCCTTTAAAGACGAAGCGTATCTGTTTTATATAAGGACTCAGTGCGCACCGCGCTGTAAACTCTCTCCACTTCGGTTATAAAAACCAGTCTCGTAGTGTTTTATAAGGCAAAAGTTGCTGTTTGTTCTGAGATCCGTACAAAACACATAAACGCAATGTGGGCACCACGTAGAATTTTTTAATGTTAAACCTGGCGGTATGTAAATTTACCGCTAGGCTGTAAAAGGTTAATATTACCTGAATTAAAAATTTACAGCGTCCTTTTTATCGTGTTTCTGGTTACGGCACGTTGTGGCATAGAAAGCCTGCATCCAGCGGGATATCCCTCGAGGTTCGTACGCTCAGACAGACAATGAAATGAATATTCTGTGTCTGAATAAGCAAAAAATGTAGTCCAATAATATTTTATTGACTAATTCACAACAAGTGTCGAAAGTAACCACCCTAAGCCGCAGTACATACCCTGGTACGTCTGTAAATGGAGTGTGTAGTTAGCATCAGTTTATTAGAATTTCCTTTACGGGACCTGCAGCCTAAAATGTACCAGATAGCGACGCATGTAATTTTTCCAGGATCTCCTGACACACAAGAACTTTCATGAGACCCCGCAAATAAAAATTTAACTGACTGAGGACGGGAGGTATGGGTTGCCAATATTGTGAATCACCACTGCCGCTAAAGCGATGATCGATGTAAGTTTTCACAGATCTGCTAGGATGAGTATTGAGGCTGAAAGTGGTAATTTTGAATATTTATTGCAATAAAAGCCTTAGATAAATACTTGTGTAATTTTTAATACTTTGGTAATGGTAAATCTGCAACATTTGTAAATCAGATTTACATTTATATGCCATTTCTGAACGAGAATATCCTCAGGAATAACCTCCCGATTTTAAGAACTTAGATCGCCAGTTGTTTTGTGTAATGACTGTAGTAACCTGACTAGGTTTCCAGGTATATGAAGGCTTTGTCAAAGGAGGATGTACTGTACAAGATAAGGAGTGTCGTTCATATTAATGCTATAAACGCTTTATGAGAAGCTTTCCGCTCCTTTGCACGTAGTACTGTTAAGAAAGGGTGCAATTCACGGACCATTTGTTAAGAACAACTAATCCAGACGTATTTAATTTATAGTCTGCAGCGCGGTGGTGGCTTAGAGATTAGTGTCGGCGCAGAACTGCTTTGTTCTACGATGATCTACTCTCCTGGTTCCATAATATTCCTGGAACTTATTTAATCTTCCTTGAGGGAATAAACTTTGCTCATAGGGTGGCAGCATTGATCTGAATATTAAATCAGCCGATGGAAGCTACACGTTGTTATGCACTGAGGTACTGATTAGCGTGTTCTCATAAAGTTATGTCTGCTGGACTCAGACAGCAGCACTTAGCTCCTCAGTTACTGATGGTGCCTTCCAGTGTTCTACTGAAATTGGTGTTTTAACTAGTGGGTAAACTAAAGATAATGCCGTCTCTGTGCAATTCATGAAGACGTATAGGTAACGGAGGTATAGCTCCACGCTTTCTTAGCCTTGACACTAGATAGAGGTGCGTGGTCAGCGTCACGCCTCGGCCACTTTACTCCCCGGTTCAAGGTTTATCAGTACTTGTTCCATAGGAGACAGGGTGGTTCCCGGAGCCGGTCTGTGTTGAAAAAGGCCTACTGAAGTTCAACAAGAAGTCTCATCTTTCATGTTTTTGACGCTCACCCTTTAGGCGGTTAGTCGCTTGCCTTTCATCGCGAATGCCTTGGTAAGATTCCAGGCCAGTCCGTGTGCGATTTAATATAAGACAGTGTGGGACTGGGATAGGTTTTCCTCCGAGGACTTCGGTTTTCTGTTGTCACAATCATTCTATCAACCCTGTACATTAATTAATTAATTAATTAATTAATCAATCTCCAAGGTTATATAGTCTTCGTAATTGATAGCGGCGTGGAATAATACTCTTTATCAAACCCTTCCTTTGATTCATCATTTCTTATCCTTACCCCTTCCCTAATTTCCCGTTCAAAGGCACTTATTTTTCCGTCAGATGCCACATTCTCAAACAAAGTTTCCACCCGTGTGAGTACTTGGAAGTTAGCCTATATGTTTTCGTGGAAATGGCGTGAAAACTGTGTAACATACACACATTGTCAAATGTAAGCACCACTAAAAATCTATTATCGTTTATTTCAGGAGCACGACATGCTGAAATATGCTACCATCTATATTTTGAGTAGTAATCATAGTGGCCTCCAACGTCAGTGTCGTATCTGTATTGTATTCTGTTGAATTTTGAGGAAGGCATATCCAAGAAGAGAGAAACCAAGTGTATCATAGGCATCACAGAGTCATGCTGAACTCTTCGGTCATCTTTGTTTATGCCTTCGTACAGTAACAATTCCCATATCAACTTCATACAACGACTTAATGTGCCGTTAGCTTTTTATTACTGTCATTTTGTTCACAAGGGATACAATGGCTTATAGATTGCAGCTTAAGATGATGAGTTTCCTATACCATTTATAACTTTCTGCAGCAATCATAACGCCGTTGGCTTCAGACATCACCATCCTTGTCTTGCGTATGTCCAAGTCTATTGTTAAGAAGTACCATAATGGTTTGTAGTAGGGGCACAGAGTACATAAGAACAGTCTGGAAACTGGTCCTGGCTGCGCTGGGCAACTTCGAATAGCACGCATGCGCGAGACGCCACATTCAGCTCATTTCGTCAGCATTTCTTCGCGCTTGCGTGGCCGTATCTTCCAATTCCACGTCGCAAAACTGTGAAAAAGTGTTCAAGTCTGACTGCACGTGCTGTACGGTGTGATGTTTTCGCGCCAGTTTTACCCTCTGTGCAGAAATAATGCCGGTAATGTCTACAGGAGCCGGTGAGACTATAGACCACAGACCGCGAGATGACAACAGCGGGGGGGGGGGGGGGGGGGGGGGGGGGTGGGGCTTGTCTGGCGCGGTGCGGGTCACAGCTGGCTGCGCAGGGGACTACTGAACTATTTGTAGGCGCGACAGACTGTTCTACTGCTACAAGCTGATTGAAAACACCGAGCATTTGGAGTACCTTGTGGTGATAGAATGCATGGTGCGAATGTTTTCAGCATGGGTAGTAGCACCTCGTCATTCTCTACGAAATCTTGTGCATGCGCATCTATTGCATTCTTCGCAGAGTTCGTCCCATCGTCTGTGGAGAATATGTTATGGAGAATGAAATGCCCTGTATGCATTTTGAGAATTTAACATTGGTCAAAGATGATGCGGGCGCACAAGGGCGTCAGGAATGTTATCTTCTCAGAATGTGAGCCGTTGTGCGGGTTAGAGAGGGTATTCGTGTATAATCACACCATAGTGCCCCTACGTTTGTATCTCCTTTGTTGCAAGAACGTGCCATTTCGTATGTTAAAAGTCGTTTGAAACATTTGAATGTACTTATTAAAACTTACTGGGAGACAATGTCCTTCTGTCCATCCAGCCATCCAGCCATCCAGCCATCTCTCTAGCTATCCGTCTGTGATCTAGTATCAGCGACTAAACCGGTTATCGGATTTTCATAAAATTCGGTACAGGCTTCCTTTTGGCAGAATGTCGTCGAGTAAAGTGAGTTTCTTAAAAACGGGCGCAGCGATGTTTGTACGTTATTTAGGGGCGTAAATGAATTTCTACCCGTAATTTCCATATTTCTTCTTCCTTTTGGGTGAAACTCGGCATAGAGTATCTACAGAGGTAATGTAAATTTTTCGCTGGCTACACCATGAAGGCATATAGGTAGAGTACAGGAAGAGCTCTAGTCATTCATAACGTCGACACTAGATGGGGTTGAGCTCTCAGTTTTACGCCTCGGCCGGTTTACCCCCTTTGAAAGAATCCCGGTACCCACTGAATATGAGGCTCCGTGGGCCCTCTATTTCAGACGTCTAAGACAGTGGCGTTCAGACTTTGTTTGGCCAGGACGGAAACTTGTCACACTGGCCTTGTGGTTTAAATTGTCGACAGCGCTTCTTTTGTGAGCTCATCGCCCATCTGAAGACATACCGCAAATTTAGTCAATTCCGTTCACAAATTAAACGCGAAATTCTCCCTGTCATTTAGTATTGATAGTTTTCATACTGACATTACTAGCAGACATACGTACTTTTATGGAAGTTGTTAAATTTCTATTTTGCAGAATGCTGCAAACGTTTAGCCTGAATTTTCAGAAGATTATGGGACACCTTCTGGTCTGACAATGAAACGCGCCACATGTACACACAAAAGGGTTGCTCTGAAGTGATGTAAGATATTTGTGTCATGAAAAATGTTAAAGTTTCCAACAACGACTCCATCCTAATCTCTCTTCTTCAGGTGTTTCAATAACAATTTTACTATTGTGTTTCATTCTTACCTATGTGCAAGTCTCCTGGGGAGTGTATGCCTTCAAGCGCGCGTCATACGGTTCTTTTACTTGCAATCCAATCTGATACTCTCAAGAGGGGAAAAGATTGAAAGAATAAATAAATTTTTAACAATTTCCATGTTATTGCGTGGGGCACGTCACCTGGCCGCGGTGTTGCATCTGCGTTGATTTATATGGCGTTTCAGTTCAGAGTAAAAAAATGAATTTCGTAGTTTTGCAATAGTTGAAATTACCTACACAAGCATTGCTTTTCGAAAAAAGAACAATTTATCGTACATGCTTGCTACCAGGAGTATTTTAAAATCACCAACATGAAAACAATGCGTATAACTTGTATATTTGTAACTTTACGCTGTTTTGGTTATGTAGGTTAGCTGGCAGGTGATCATCTCTTTGGGAGACTGATTTTCCGTCTACTGTATTTCGGAATAGATAATAAATTATGTGGTAATTATTCTTTTTTTTTTTGAAAAATGATCAGTTGGTAGCAGTGACAATTCTCGTAGCGTTAAACCGTTTCAGAGAACAAAAACTCATAAGAAATTCAATTTATTCCAAAGTTTTGACCGCTAAGAAAAATCGATTGGGTGCGATAAACTGGAAATTAAATGAAACACAGCAGTAATAATATATTTTCTTGGTGGCTTTCCGACGTCCCCGAATGTCATATCGTTTCCTTCTCCAAGGATCCAGAGAACTGAAGATCCCGCAAATTGAACACTTTATTTACTTAGCGTCGCGGAGCTTGTCTTACATCCTGTTGACCCACTTTATAGAACACGAACCACAAATCCGCCCGAGTGGTGATTTGCTTTACCACTGGTCCTACTTCTGGCTTATTTCAAATGACAATTCTTGAAATCCCACTATCCTGTAATTGATACGAACATCACTATCACTAAAGTAACGGTAAAGTCCCTGGGCAAGACCTAAAGGCATATGAGGCAATGAAGGCGTAGCTCCACGGATTCTTTGCCTAGGCACAATGGAGGTTGATGGCAAACCTCACACCGCAGCCACCTTACCCCGAGTAAACTTTACCCATTGATTTGCAGGCTGGATCGGCCCCATAGCCAATATGTACATTTAACCTTCTAAAGCCTAGCGGTAACTTTACGTACCACCAGGTTTAAAATTAAAAAATTCTACGTGGTGCCCACATTGCGTTTATGTGTTTTGTACGGATCTCAGAACAAACAGCAACTTTTGCCTTATAAAACATTAAGAGACTGGTTTTTATAACTGAAGTGGAGAGTGTTTACAGCGCGGTACGCACTGAGTCCTTATATAAAACAGATACGCTTCGTCTTTAAAGGGTTAAAAAATTCTACGTGGTGCCCACATTGCGTTTATGTGTTTGAACGGATGTCAGAACAAACAGCAAATTTTGCCTTATAAAACATTAAGAGATCGGTTTTTATAACCGAGGTGGAGAGTGTTTACAGCACGGTACGCGCTGAGTCCTTATATAAAAGAGACAAACTTCGTCTTTAAAGGGTTAATTGGCCCCCCCCCCCAAAAACACTGGTGGCTAAGAAAAGTGGCAGAATGTGAATAGTTCCAACACGTACCGTTTTATGTTACGTTGAAACGCCCAATGAACTATTACTACAGAAGAGATTTTCCATTTTATGTAGCCCAATAAACCGGAACTATATTTTCTACTCTGAAATTTTCTTTTTACCTTTAAAATACGATACGCCTCTATATTCTTCCTCCAACCCCCCCCCCCTTCCTCCAACACTCGAAAGAAATTCTTTTCACATAGAATTTCCCTCGCGTCTCTGTCACCGCTAGCAAATTTCCATCTCTTAGCTGCTACTGTATGAACAGCACTGCTCACAATCCACATTCAACAGCAACACACGAAATTAAAAACTGTAAGGTTGACTGTACTAGTGGGGTTCCTGCCTATTTGAAAAGTAAGTCGGGTAGCCGACACTTCTGGACAAGGTTTACGTGAAAAAAGTTTATATTTTAGGGAATAATTGAAATGATATTTATGATTAAATTAAAAACAGAGTAAATTGGAAAAATGATTTATGTTATTGAATAAAGTATCTGCTATTTTTATTCTAATTTAATATGGAAATACTTAAATAAACAAGACTATAATTTTTCTCCTATTTTGTAATAGAGTAACACCTGGTTAATCCGGACTATTTGGAGAGAAGAATAGTCCGGATTAGTAAAAGTCTGGGTTAACACAACTAATAACAGCAAAGGTAATTGCACGCATAAAAAATACACATTACTCAAAATCATTTTATATAGCATAATAATTTGAAACAGTAAAAGAGGTACATATTTGGATTGTTGTAATGTGCAGTAATTTTTAATAAAATACTGTATGTCACAAACTGAAAACCGTCTGCGATCGTCTTAGAGCAGGATGTTCGTGGAGGCGTAGGCTTAGTTGTAACGGGAGACACCGGCGTGCCGCATCAGCTGCGTTTCTTAGAAACCCGCCGTCACTTCAGATTCGCGCCGATGGTTTATTCTACTATTGTAGGATCCAAAATAAAAATTTCTTTTTCCAGGAACCCTCTCCGGTTTAAGCGAAGTCTGGTTTAACGGGGTCTGGTTTAACGAGGTTTTACTCTAGTTTCAAATGTGGTTTCTCATTTTCAGAGAAGTGTGTCGTACTTGTGGGGAGCTACGTAACGTAGGTAGTGTATTGACTAGGGTACGTGTTAAAAGACCCCGGGTTCGAAACCCGGCAAGGGTAGGAGAGTTATCTTTTTTAAAGTCTTTCAGGCTGGCTCTGGGGCCTTCTGAGCCTCCTATCCAAAGGGTAGCGGATTTCCTTCCCGGAACATGAAGCTGACCACTTACCTTAATGTACGAGTTGGTGGAATAATATATGTTTGGATTCATACGTACGTACACGGTATGGAAACTACAAGTCCGCTACGAAGTTACGGTTAATTTCCAGTTACAATTTCATACTGTATCTGTAACAACATTAACTTTTTAAAGCCTAGCGGTAACTTTACATACGACTAGGTTTAATATTAAAAAATTCTGCGTGGTGCCCACATCGCGTTTATGTGTTTTGTACGGATCTCAGAACAAACAGCAACTTTTGCCTTATAAAACATTAAGAGAATGGTTTTTATAACCGAAGTGGAGAGTGTTTACAGCGCGGTACGCACTGAGTCCTTATATAAAACAGATAGGCTTCGTCTTTAAGGGGTTAATCAAGTGTCCAGGTTAAGAATGAGTCGAGCTATACACTACTCGCCCCCATACGCCGTCATGTCGGGGATATGGAACTATCTGTGAGAGCAAATTTCTGAGGGATTTACTGGCTCCTATTCTAACATGCAGACCTAACAACTGTGTACCGTAAAACTAATATAAATTACTTTAGGATTTGTGAGATTTGAGTTTCTCACAGCGTTGTTAATGAAGATTCAAGCCTTCCGGCATGTTAAAGAATGTCGAATGACTGATACTGCCTAACGTGCCGGAAGTCTTAGAGTCTGGTTCATAATTTGTGTTTGCGTTTCATTTAGTCTTGTTACGGTGATTAATTCGAGAATGTTCAGATGGAATTCATGGGGACGTGGGTTATTTTTTTTATTATTGGGGGCCGGATGAGACTGATGCCGTTGTTACTGCCGCCGCTAATGGGTCTATTGTACCAACTCGGATGATAGATGAATGGATATGGAGTATTTGTGGAATAAGGAATTACGGCGGAAAAGCAACGTACACGGAGAGGCATGCTCGCTGTGGTTCAGTGCCATCACTAACACAGCCTGGACCACCCTCTGGCAAAATATGAAATTTTAGTGGTGAGCAGCCAGCGACTCGCTGCTTGCGATATGGCACAGATCTGGAGAAGGTGTTATTGGATGTAAAACCCGTATTTAACCCTTTAAAGACGAAGCCTATCTGTTTTATATAAGGACTCAGTGCGTACCACGCTGTAAACATTCTCCACTTCGGTTATAAAAACCAGTCTCTTAATGTTTTATAAGGCAAAAGTTGCTGTTTGTTCTGAGATCCGTACAAAACACATAAACGCAATGTGGGCACCACGTAGAATTTTTTAATGTTAAACCTTGTGGTATGTAAAGTTACCGCTAGGCTTTAAAAGGTTAAAATTTCAAATCATGAGGCTACTTGTAGGGTGAAGGACAGCATTATGGAACGGTATTAATATTAGTCTTTTGAAAGTACGTTGTGAAAATATAAATTGAATTTAAATTATTCTCGATTGAGTTCAGTTATTTGACGTTTGTGCACACAGTTTTGAATCTACGGGTTTCATTCGCTCATGCTGTAACCTTTCTTACGACAGGTCCGTAGCATCTCCTAAAGCGAGTTCTGCACATAGTGCGATCTAGTGCTTCCTCTTTCAATTTACGGTGTCCTCTCTTTCCCTTAAGGTTATCCAGTAGTTGCTTAAGTCTTCTTCCTCGTCTTCCCGTCACTTCAATCCTTCCCTCGGGTTTAAAAGCAGGAAATTTTTTCTAAGCTTTTAGGCTTTCGCAGCGTTGTTGATGAATTTTGAAGTGTAATGTGGTGACAGGCCGGTAACAATTTAACACGTGTTTTGTGATTTTGACAAGGATGTTTTTAAAAAAGATTTTCGTCCGCAATACGACACTGCGTCACTGCCCCGACGTTGCGAAAGAATAAATAATCAAGGTTCTAGATGTACGGCTATCTAGACCGTTGGAGGCGAATGATTTTTCGAAACGTCGGGGAAAGCTCACGCAATGACGCAGAGATACGTATCTTAAAGCGGATTCCTCATCTACTAAGCAGTCGACAACGCGTCAGGTCGCTAAAGACTTGAATGTTCAGCACTCATGTTGCCGGCAGAATGTCTGTTCCTGGAAGTCGAGTTTGTGGCACGTAGTCAATTCAAAAGGAATTATCCGGATTGGGGTCGATTCACATTATATACGGCACGGCACGGCACGACACAACACGACGACACGACACGACAAAAACCAACGTGCATTCACGTCCGCCGTCAGTTAACAGACAGGCAAAATATTCTCTTCCCCCAATCCCAACGACACTGTTTTTGTCGTTAATTATCGGTGACGGACTAGTTGTGAATTCGA
Organism: Coptotermes formosanus; assembly: GCA_013340265.1. Lineage (NCBI taxonomy): Eukaryota > Metazoa > Arthropoda > Insecta > Blattodea > Rhinotermitidae > Coptotermes > Coptotermes formosanus. Next base: position 276,993 of record BLKM01000325.1, on the reverse strand, counting down.
GCATGTGAAAACCGTAAAAGAATATTTTGTCGTGTCGTGTCGTGTCGTACAATGTGAATCGACCCCTAGGCTCTGTTCACGTACGGCACGGCACGGCACGACAGGACAAAAACCAGCTTGCATTCACATCTACCGTGAGTTAACAAACACGATAGCTGAGAGTCTTTTTTGAGCTCGAAACAAGACTGTCACCTCTCGTGTCTTTACCTTTACGTATGTATATATGGAGTACGGTACTTCTGTGTGCAAGGCATCTGTCAGCGTAGGCTTTCAAAACCAGATTTTACGTTATTTATTCTTTGATATAATTGAATATTGAAATTTATATGAATTGTATACGAAGGGTCGGTTCGTACCTCAGAGAGAACAAACTCCGCTTCCATTACGTATAACAAGAACCTGTTAATACGGCGTATGGAAACAGTGGATAGTGATTGCGAGAATTTAAGAAACAAATAAAAACACCGAGTGGGCAAAATGCGGAGATTTGGATTGTTACAACAGATGGTGCATATAGTTGATACGTTGCCTGACGTGTTTGTCTTCTCTGGAGTGTTTTCGTCTAAAATTCTGAGCATGTTCTCGTCTCTCAGAAACGATCTACAGGCCTCATCCACCTCATACTCCTTGAATTGATAACCCTAATGACTGTAAGCGAAGAACATGAAACATAAAGCTTCACTGTGTAATTTTATCCATCCGCCTGTAACGACATCCTTTCGATTCAAACCTCTGCACTTTTTCTTAAAACATGCATAATCAGTGTTCCTACTTTATGATGACAGATCAAGCTCAAAATACATACAAACACGTTCAGTGTATACGGCATCTAACAGCATTAATTCAGCAGATGTTCCTCAGCCCTGCATTAACCTTTTAAAGCCTAGCGGTAACTTTACGTACCACCAGGTTTAATATTAAAAAATTCTACGTGGTGCCCACATTGCGTTTATGTGTTTTGTACGGATCTCAGAACAAACAGCAACTTTTGCCTTATAAAACATTAAGAGACCGGTTTTTATAACCGAAGTGGAGAGTGTTTACTGCTCGGTAGGCACTGAGTCCTTATATAAAACAGATAAGCTTCGTCTTTAAAGGGTTAAAAATTCTACGTGGTGCCCACATTGCCTTTATGTGTCTTGTACGGATCTCAGAACAAACAGCAACTTTTGCCTTATAAAACATTAAGAGACTGGTTTTTATAACCGAAGTGGAGAGTGTTTACTGCGCGGTACGCACTGAGTCCTTATATAAAACAGATACGCTTCGTCTTTAAAGGGTTAAAAATTCTACGTGGTGCCCACATTGCGTTTATGTGTTTTGTACGGATCTCAGAACAAACAGCAACTTTTGCCTTATAACACATTAAGAGACTGGTTTTTATAACCGAAGTGGATAGTGTTTACAGCGGGGTACGCACTGAGTCCTTATATAAAACACATAGGCTTCGTCTTTAAAGGGTTAATGTATTACATGGATAATATTTGTGTAAGGCTGGCCCTTATTTTAGAAAAGCTACGTATTTAAATGATGGGAGAGAAGAAAGGTGCGTAAAAGTTTTGGAGTTGAAAGGGAAGAAAAGAGATCACGTGGAAGGTCTAGGCGTACATGGAAGAATAATTTTAAGATGTACCTTAAAGAAATCGGATGGGAGGGCGTAGCTTGGATTGATCTGGTTTAGGATAGGAGCAACTGGCGGGCTCTTGTGAAAGCGGTAATGAACCTTCGGGTTCCATAAGATGCGGAGAATTTCTTGACTGGCCATAGAATTTTTAGCTTCTCAAGAAGGACTCTATGCCGTGGAGTTGCTTTGGGATGTGTTTACAATGTAATAAATCTTTGCCGAATTCTTAGTATCTCCTCTCTGAATCAGACCATTACATATACATAAAATTGAACCCGTTTATAACGACATCAGTTTATGCGACACCTCGTCTATAGCGTCAGATATCCTGTGGTACCAATTAATTCCTTGCTGTTAACCGCTACATTATAATACTCGGTTATAACAACACACGTTTATAAAGACATCAAATTATTCAGTTCTTTTCATGACGTTATAAGCGAGTTGAACTATATACATGTATACAACATACATAGATGTGTTTATAATTTTCAGTGGTAAGCGTAAGAAATGTACAGTAATATGTAATGTTTCTTATGGAGAAAGAATATGCAGTCGCGATGGGAAACTTTCATTTCTGTGTAGTATTTGCCAGTTCCTGTTGGATTTTTCAGAAATAAATTAATGAACCTAAAGGGTCAAATGTCATCATTATAGTACAAAGAACTCTTGGAGCTTTGTTGCGTGTCAAAGAAATATGATGCCATTTAAAATGACTTAACGTTTAGAATAGAAACGTAATGGCAAAGAATCGCAATTGAAAAGATAAAGCCTTCATTATATCTTCATTACAGAGGAGGATTCTGTTTAAAAATGATGTCATATAAATGAAGACAATTCTGTAGGTATAAAAGGACAGAAAACTCAATGCAGACAAAGAAGATGGCCTTGTTATCAGAACACTTTTGACATATATTTTGGCATACAGTTCTTAAAATAGTATTACTATTCTCATCATCAAATGAAGGAACATGAGATGAACAGAGCATTTAGCGGTGATGGGCTGAGATTCCGTGTTTATATTGATACACAGTGTTAGTCAGAAAACCTGAAGGTTTGAAAGCATTTAGCGGGTATGGGCTGAGATTCCGTGTTTATATTGATACACAGCGTTAGTCAGAAAACCTAAAGGTGCGAGGGCATTTAGCGGGTATGGGCTGAGATTCCGTGTTTATATTGATACACAGCGTTAGTCAGAAAACCTAAAGGTGCGAGGGCATTTAGCGGGTATGGGCTGAGATTCCGTGTTTATATTGATACACAGCGTTAGTCAGAAAACCTAAAGGTGCGAGGGCATTTAGCGGGTATGGGCTGAGATTCCGTGTTTATATTGATACACAGCGTTAGTCAGAAAACCTAAAGGTGCGAGGGCATTTAGCGGGTATGGGCTGAGATTCCGTGTTTATATTGATACACAGCGTTAGTCAGAAAACCTAAAGGTGCGAGGGCATTTAGCGGGTATGGGCTGAGATTCCGTGTTTATATTGATACACAGCGTTAGTCAGAAAACCTAAAGGTGCGAGGGCATTTAGCGGGTATGGGCTGAGATTCCGTGTTTATATTGATACACAGCGTTAGTCAGAAAACCTAAAGGTGCGAGGGCATTTAGCGGGTATGGGCTGAGATTCCGTGTTTATATTGATACACAGCGTTAGTCAGAAAACCTAAAGGTGCGAGGGCATTTAGCGGGTATGGGCTGAGATTCCGTGTTTATATTGATACACAGCGTTAGTCAGAAAACCTAAAGGTGCGAGGGCATTTAGCGGGTATGGGCTGAGATTCCGTGTTTATATTGATACACAGCGTTAGTCAGAAAACCTAAAAGTGCGAGGGCATTTAGCGGGTATGGGCTGAGATTCCGTGTTTATATTGATACACAGCGTTAGTCAGAGAACGTGAAGGTTTGAAAGCATTTGCGAAAATGTACGTACTTATAACTGAGAGGATTAAAGAAACTGCCTCTGAGAACATGAATTAGATAAATGTGCCTCAGAAGTACTCTGGCGGGGAATTGTGAAAATGTTACTGGAGGCCTAATTCAGGTTTGTATAAAAGGGGGAATAAAAACCTTTAGGGGCTGGATAGTTATTAGATTCTTGATGAAGACCAGTTTCATTGCAGTTAATTAGTTACTTTCATAAGCATTTATAATTTATATTTATAATTTTTGAAATTGAGTGTATCAACACACATTTTACCCTATGTTACTGCAATTAATAATGTACCATTATAGCACACAAAGGCATATCTTTATTTATTTACTTGCGAATTTACAACATGTTTTTGTCCTAGGGTCACCATCAAGGAAATCGAATTTTAATAGCTAGCAAATAATTTATCCAATTTCACTTAAACTCCCATTATGAATATTTTTATGTGCCGATGCTTACTGAAAGCTGCGCACTCCGTTTGCCCGCCACACATTCACTTTAGGGTTTGTGAAACGTAGACGATTCCAGTGGCCGCGCGGTCTAAGGCGTGGGTCTGCGTCCGCTCGCTTCCTGGGGTTGCGGTTTCTAAACGCGCGAGGGGCATGGATGTTTGTCTCTTTTGAGTGTTGTGTGTTGTCAGGTAGAAGTCTGTGCGTTGGGCTGATCACTCGTCCAGAGGAGTCTTATTGAATGTGGTGTGTCTGAGTGTGATCGTAAAGCCTCTATTATGAGGAAGCCCTGACCCACTGGGGGCTGTTGCGCCATGACAAAAAAAGAGGTCACTATCCGAGACTCAGAGTCGGTCAAGGCACAGTGGCGAAGAGAAAATTCCATTCTGTAGTTAGATCCGTTACATTTCCTACCTGTTTTTTATAGACTGGTATTTTTTTGGTAAAAGTCCGATGCCGTGCATGTATTTTCTGATAATTAATTAGTTACTTAAGAGACATCGAAACGCCTTGAAACTGGAATAAATCAAATTCTAGAAACGTGCTGGGTGACATCCATAGAGAAGAGTCTTTCGCTCTGCTGGGTTTTTGTGCGACTTAGGTTGCTAGTTGGTTACCTTCGACTGTTTGACCCTTCAAGATGGGACCAACAGGTTCTTCCGGAAGTCTGAAGCAAATACTAACCTAAGCCGCGCAACATCCGAGAAGAGCGAAGGCCTTTTATACACCGCGGCCTAAACCTTTAATCTCATATAGTGCTGAAGTTGCGGCGCACAGAAGGAACTGTAATATTTTTACGTACGAGCAGTACCTGCCGATCCCAGTGGCCGCGCGGTCTAAGGTGTAGGTCTGCGGCAGGGCGCTTGCTGGGATCATGGGTTCGAATCCCATGGGGACGTGGATGTTTGTCTTGTACAGTGTTTGTGTTGTCAGATAGAGGTCTCTGCGATGCGACGATCCCTCGTCCAGGGGAACCCTACCGACTTTGGTGTGTGCCTGAGTGTGATCAAGTGAAAAACAAAAACCTCGACACCTACTGTAAGTAGGTAGAAGAGGTACGCACTACGAAACGAAACGAAACAAAACAAAACAAAACAAGCAGTACTTTTGCGAATTTAGTTATTAAAACTCCGTAGGTTCTGCACTTTGTTATATCATTTTTCCATCATTTTTATCATTACGTGCCTCAATCTTTGTAAATATGTTTGGTTCGTATGTATTTTCCGGACACCCTGCATGTACGAGAAGTCAGTTTTTTCCCGGCACTGATTGTTATATGTAAATTGCCCTAGGATGTAAACATTTATACAATATAAAATACAACCATTCTAATTTGGACTGACGGTATGACCTCCTATGTCAAACCGAGAAAAGGCAGCGTGTGTTCAGATCCGCAAGCAACCAAGGTAGGTGGCTTGGGTTATTAAAGATTGATAAACAAGGAGAAGAATGAAATAAGAAGATATTAGTAATACGAATATATGCACGGGAATAGAATTTCAAACGTTAGGGAAGTAGATATTTTGGTTTTAATGTTAACTGAATTAAGTGTTTTTTAAATTAACAAAATCTGGGTTGTTTACATCCAATCATCGTTAGGTGAATTTTATACTGCTTCCTGTGCAGGAAAATAAAGAGACTGTAGCAACACCTGAACAGATTGTACTCACTTATTATTAAGTAACAGCAACTATTATCTAATACGCATTTATTCTTCCTGTGGCGCAACAGCCCAACTGGGGTCTATGCTGCCTTATTGTTGAGGTTCCGAGATCACACACACTCAGAAACACACACACACACACACACTCAGAAACACACACA
>BLKM01000325.1:0-271087 GCA_013340265.1 Coptotermes formosanus | reverse complement strand
GTGTGTGTGTTTCTGAGTGTGTGTGTGTGTTTCTGAGTGTGTGTGTGTTTCTTCCTGTGGCGCAACAGCCCAACTGGGGTCTATGCTGCCTTATTGTTGAGGTTCCGAGATCACACACACTCAGAAACACACACACACACACACACTCAGAAACACACACACATACTCAGAAACACACACACTCAGAAACACACACACACACTCAGAAACACACACACACACTCAGAAACACACACACACTCAGAAACACACACACACTCAGAAACACACACACACACTCAGAAACACACACACACACTCAGAAACACACACACACACACACACTCAGAAACACACACACACACAATCAGAAACACACACACGCTCAGAAACACACACACACACACTCAGAAACACACACACACACTCAGAAACACACACACGCGCGCGCGCATCACACTCGGTAGTACTCTTGTGGACGAATGAGCGGCCCAACCCGACAACACAACTTTCTCAACAGACAGATATCCATGTCCACGGCGGGATTCGAACCCGAAATCCCACCAAGCGAATGGCCGCAGACCTACGCCTTAGACTGCGCAGCCACTGTGATCGTTTATCTAATGCGTATATTTTTTGTCTTCCTTCTTGCGCGCCCCCGTAGTTTCGCGCACCACAGTTTGCAGATTACCCGTCTCCTCTACATTCTCTCGCCCGTGTGATGTGTAGCAAAGATTTGGGCGCACTGACGGACGGAAATACTTTCTCATTTTTTAAAGTAACTTTGCGTGAACTGAAGTTTGTGTAGGAAGATTCCTCTAACGCTACCGATAAAGAAAAAAACACGGTAGGTGAATGGAGCTATGGAAGGAAATTCCGAAGTGTGTGTCGATGAATTCACTTGGCTCAAATCCGGGTAACCACGGCGTTCTGAATATTGGAGGGAGGGGCGCATTGCACCATACTGTACACTCCACTGTGCCTTTAGAAATAAAACGAAATGGATTTGTAATACAGGAAGGGTACTAGAATTTACTCAGGGGCGCTGTATTTGCTCTGTGGATGTTCATGAAAAGCTGCAGTCTTCATTGCAGAGTGTTGTTTTGTCCTTTTTGAGATAAGCTTAACTTCTACGTACCTACATGCATGAACTAAAACAGGGGTTTTAAAGGGGTAGGGAGATTCTAAAAATATATTTGATGTTGTGGGTTGCTTTAACGCCATTTTCTGTGTAATATATCAGATACATTTCAAAGTTAACAGTTGTAAGCATGATGTTCACTGACAGAATGTACGGAACTTTTAGGAAACGTACTGAATCTATATAAAAAATTACAGTGTGCTTATGCTGTTTGAGAAATCTGCGAAACGCATAAATACGTTGCGAACAAAATATAAAATTTTTAAAAGTGTAAGCAGGAGGTGCATGCACTAACAACTGGTTTCTAAATGCTTAATAGCGCTTTTCCTGTCTGAACCCTCATTGTGAAAATACTCATTCATAGACAGTGACTTACACTGGTTGTACTTCTTCGGGCGTAAAAAGAAACATTAATTTTATAGCCCTGTTTGTAGAAGACAAAATAATTATCATCATCATGAGCTGTAAAATATTAGGCTTTGTGCCTCTTCTTTATCCCTCGAGATGAAGCTGGTCCTTCCATCTTTTCTTTGGGCGTCCTATGCTTCTCTTCCCTTTTGGCCTATACTTCAGTGCCTGTTTGGGTATCCTGTCTGTGTCCATTCTCTCTACATGTTGTAGCCACTCTCGTTGGTACTGTTTTATTTCCAGAACAATATTCTGCACTCCAAGTAAGACAAAATAAACGTAGACAATATTTATGAATACGTCTATGCGTTATCAGCACTCAACCTATTAAATGGGCTGTAAGTTTGCTATGGTTAAAATTAGAACACATTTATTCAGATGGAAAAAAATGGAAATGTGCGGTGGAATCTTTGGAACTACTTCGTACATGACGAAGTTCCGGGTTAAATTCTTGACCCAGAGGCCAGCTATCTTGATTGAAATTGAACCTGGTAGTTCATTACCGTGTTTACAAAAGCCCGCCACTTTTTCCTCTTCTGAACCAGATGAATCCAGTCCTCGCCTAATATTCCTGTTCTGAAGTACTATTTTAACATCTGTTTATGTCTAGACCTTGCATGTAGTCTCTTTCCTTTAGCAAGTTTTTCAATCAAAACCCTGTTTACATTTTTCTTCTTCACTCCCATAGTGAATTAAGTTAAATACGAAAAAAAAAAAGAGATGGAAAAATGAAATAACACCAGAGGGCACTTCTGTCACAGCGACGCTTACCTTTGCTCAACTGCCATGAGTGGCACGCAAGACTGTTTATTTTGGTAGGAGCAGTACGTTATTTATCTCCCGTAACTCCGGTTCTTCGAGCGAAGACATTAAATGCGGCATTACAGCGGACAACTTAAAGTTTATGTGTTTGCGATGTTTTTCTGGTCACTTTTATTACCTCCAGGGAAATCATGAGATAGAAATTTGAAAGAGGACACGGGCACTTTCTTGCCACGTTTATAATATTGTCTCATTTCGCTTTATTTTGCACATTATCCTGGTTGTTTTTACAGAATTGCTGAAAAACATACGAATAAATGACGAGGAAGCATGTAGTCCAGTTTCGGGTAGGCGTTTTCTGAGACTCTGTCAACACCAATAATTTTGGTGTTCATCTGTTAGAAATAGAAGGGTAATGCGGCAGTACATTTGGAGTTAGAAAATAATGTTTTGTCATATTTCTGTAACTACCCGCCACATGTGACATACGTGGGGGTTAAGAGAAGCGCCTAAAAGGTTTTGCTGGCGAGATATTAAGGAAAGGTGTTTGCAGAACCTAGGTGTGGATGGGAGGATAATATTAAAACTAAGCTTTAAGAAATAGGGTGGGAGTTTGGGGACTGGATTCGTCGGTCTCAGGATAGGGACAAATTTTGGACTTTTGTGAATTTGACTGTTAGCATTCGGGTTCCATATACTGTGGGAAATTTCTTGACTAGTTGATGAACTGCTAGCTTCTTAAGAAGGACTATGTTCCATGAAGTTAGATGGTTAGCCATTTGGATTTTCTTTTCTCCAAAACGTCGACACCGACTCTGGGTCTCACTCACTTTCCTATCCCGTGGGTACTGGCTTTATTTCCCGGCGGCTGGGGCATGATAGCGCCGAGGTTAAGAATGAGTGGCCCTACACATCTACTCCATTGTGTGCCTCTATCGTGTGAACAGGACAAATTTGATTTCACTTTTGGTCGGCAGTCAGCCGTATTTTTGTATTATAAGTCAAAGATAAACATTTCCAAAGAATGTATTTAAAAAAATACAAATTATATGTGGTTGTAAAGTGGATGTTGTCACCGGACTACGAATTAGTTTTCAAACTTACAGATGCAAGGTTGCAGTTTGCCTATACTTATCCCATTGGAAATGGAGCTAATCAGTCTCGTGTTCTGTTGGAGTTTATTTGTTAGTTTGCGTGTGTTCTTGCAGAAATTGAAGGAAGTTTTCCAAGATTTTTTTCCCATGTCAGGCTGAATACATCACTTCTCGAAAATTGTACACTTCTGTCCAGAAGCGATATAACTGATGTTGAGTCTACTTGGAAAAATGTCTGTGTATTGTACATAAAATAATACAGCGTGTTTTTCTCGCAAGTTTTTTAATGTGCCGTATTTGGAGTCTACCATGTAACAAAGAATTATATAATGTCTGCATGGAGCAATGCAACACTGTCCGTTATTCTCATGAATTGTTCTCAAATTCTTTTCTTTCCGCCGTCCCTACTTTCTGTAAGTCTCTTTTTTCATTAATGCATGGACCGTAATCCTACTTGATAAGCTAGTAGTTGCTTTGATAGTAAACTACCCACATTTTGTATAACTTTAAGGTTTGCTACCGTTTGCATCAGTATATACCAACACAGTACACACACTCATGCTATTTGTTGGTGTATATTGGTATTGTATACATGATTAAATATGCAGTGTTCTAAGATAGTTCGTTACCGTCTTCACATCAGCCCTCTAGTTGTTCCTGTCCACGCCTTACCATCATATTCTTTAAGATCCTTTTTAATATTATCCTACCATATGTGCGTACGTCTTTCAAATGGTTTATATTCATTAGGTTTTTATGCATGTTTTCTTTGTAACAGGGCATAAGTCGTGCCGTCGTGATCGTGTCAGCGTCATTTATATAAGCCCATATATATGTAATTAAATAACATTCTCTATGATAATTGTTGTTTTATTGTCGTTGGTGATAATTTATGGAACATATGAAGGTACTGCTGCCAATATAATCGAATAACAATTACCACATTCCACAGAACCAGATATGCTTCCCTGTTTTTCAATTAATCACGTATTTCTATGGCTGTAAGGGACGTGTTTTGTGTGTGGTTTATATAGTGAGGCATTACTGGGTTAGTTCTGTCATTGTTACTCATATCTGGCTGTTGATCCAGCAGTTATCGCCTCATATTGTGACAGTTGACAGTTTAAAGTTCCCTGATAATTGGATGGCCCACCTGCTTTAACATTAAAGACCCAGAATTTTTCCTGCATATTCGGTTCATGCATATTTCACGTTTCTCTCAATAAAGACAGACATTTTCATAAACAGCTCTAATGGAGGCGAATGTGTTCTCTGTATACTAGAAACTGAATATTTTAATGCAATTCATATTCCTTTTAAACTTTAAAGTGTTTATTCGCCTGCCTGTGACCACAACAGCACGGGCTTTAGCCAAGGCTAATGCACGTTATGATTGTCGAGGGCGAAGTGGCCCTGGAACAAGTTTTACACCAGAAGTGTACAAATCCCTGGCGTCAGGTCGCCATGGCGACTGAATTTTTGTACGGTGGCCTCCAATGTTTGTGGATCCGCGTTGTGGAACTTGGTTCATGTCACCCATCTGGCGGTTAGAATTTTGAGGTGGCTAATATATTTGTGGAAACATTTTGCGCCACACCTTTACTCACTCAGGGTCATTTCACCAAACCATCTTCAAAGCGTCTCTTAAAAGAAGGACAAATGAGCGAATCCTGAGGAAGTGCAGTAAAAATGTTGCTCTTTAGGAAATTAGGGAGCTTAAAATAAGACAATAACTTTCATTGTTTTAGTCTGTAAAGGTTTGATATCCTGCTTCTTTTTTTATTGCAGACTTTCTTTAGTAAGGATCAAGTCTGGAAACACTGTGTAGTGTGACGGCAATACAAAAGGCACAGCGACAGTGTATCGTCTTTCCTTGTACAGTACATCGCATGCCGTTGGGAATCTATTTCTAAAGGTTACAAATACGGTTTTGTTAATAGTTTCATGGTTGAAATCATGAGATTGTTAACACATCGTATCGAAAAGTCATTCAGAAAAAATTGATAGACCTTAATGAGGTGTTTACGTTTTGCAAGGTAATAAGGTTTTTTTTATGATTAGCCGTGTTTTGACAAAATCGGTTGGATGTAATTTGGACTTCAAGTGCACTATTTTCGGAGAAAAAATAAACTCTTAGACAGACGGACATATCTAACTTTCCCATTTATGAACTCACGCGTTTATTTCATGCTTCTTATGCAAGAAATTACACATTCATGACGTCTTGACTTAATTCCATTATCAGTTTCCCTGTCTTTCAACAAAGTTTTTATCACCCCTTGAGATACATGTGGTTTTAGTGTACGTTACAGCCCACAGGTAAGCAGCTGAAGACCTTGTTGAGCTTAACTACTAAAACACAGTGCTTTGGTCTCAGGTGATTCATTTCCAAGTCATAATCTCACCCGGTATTTGCATGCTTGTAAGCAGTTATCATTAGTCGCACAATTTCCCAGTTCATGTACTTTTTCAGTTGGTACTGTTATTACAAAAAGCATTACCAGGGCTGAGCGTTGTATTTGACTGTACTTTATTGTACAGTACGGGTTTATATATTGTGCTCTCCTTTATGCAGTGCGCGAAGTTAATGCGACCCTATGTCTTGCTGTGCATTTTTATTAGAAGGTGTAGCAAAATTGCGAAAAGCGACTATTAGCTTCATCGTGTCTGTCTGTCTGTCCTTCAGTCTGTCAGACATTCCGCATGGGCCAACTCGGATCCAACCGAACGGATTTTCATGAAACCTGATATCTGATTTTTTCCTAAAATCTTTCGCGAAAATTCGATTCTCATTAATATGTGACAAGAATAGTACTTTATATGAAGGCCTACGTACATTTATGATAATAGCTCGCTGAATTCTTCTTGTAATGAGAAATGTTTCAGACAAACTTGTAGAGATATCAGCACGCAATTTTATATTGTATAATTTTTTCCGAAAGTCTTGCCTTTTATGAGATAATATGGAAAAATATGGCAGAGCTGGACAGGCTACACATGACAATAAAATGCTGCATAGTAAAGATGCGATATGCATGCCGGGTAACTAAGGTAATAATATAGAAACACACTCATAATATTGAACACTTATTTCTTATTAATTGATTAATTCCGTCTGATCACTTTAAATGTTTTAAGGCAACACTTAACAAAAAATGACAAACTGCGCAACCACGTACCTGTCACTACGATCTGTGTAGACAAATTGTACGTCTAAAGAAGGCCATGGCCAAACGAACATTCCTTTGGTTTCGCTGCAGCATCGGACACTTTACATGAAGACCTACGTACGTTTTTATTTTTGCCGGGGAAATAAATTTGCCATAAAAACATTGTTGTGTAACACTCAATATTTTTTTATAGTTGGCAGTGAAGTGTATCTCAATAATACACGCCGAATGCATTGCTGTTTTTGCACTGCAACAATGGTTACAAGAACGCGCCACAGTGTTACATTACATGTACATTATCTTGTTTACTCATGAATCATATACCACACAACCTGATGGATTTCAATTGAGATTTATAGTGAAAGATTTTGATAACATTTTGTTTTGTTTTCTCCACACCAGTTTCTGCTCAATACGAAACTCTAATTCAGTTTCTTCCTATTAATTTCAAACAGAAGGTTCTGTTGAAAATATTGTTTTCTGTCAATTACAAGACGGTCCCAAACTGCTTTATTACTCCTGCTTCTGCTTAAAGCAGTTTTCGCGATGAGCCGGCGTTAATACGAAACAAAATTACCTCTATACTCTGCGATTTTACTGTGTTGATTGGCGTCGTCAAGAGTACGATTAGTTCTGTTCTAATATGCTTCTTGTTCAGAAGTAAATGTATCCCTGTACACACCATAAAGGCATAAAAGGGGAGTGGAGGCGTGACTTCACTCAGTCTTAACCTCAGATCTAGACGGTAGGGATTGGTGAGCCTCACGCCCCGGCCGCTTTACACTCTGCGGAATAACACTCGGTGCCCATTCAGCAGGAGGCTGAGTGGTCTCCAGGGACGGTATATATGCTTTTGAGAGAGAAAATATTCATGCGTCTGCAGGTGTGTGAACGCGGGATGGTAATCTACTCACTGTACCAATTGCATTTTCCTGGTTACAGTTCTCGTAAGCTTTAATTAGTAAATTTTTGTCCTCGGGAAGGTACTGTTATGGCTACTGAAGGTTTGTCAAGACATTCAATATTGTTCTACATTTAAACGTTTAAACCCCCAGAGAAAATTCTGGTCCGCCGAAAATACAGGATATTTAAGTTACCGAGTTTTAAAGTTTAACTTGTAATATAGCACTGCATATTTGTTTTTTTTTTGTTACATGGCAGTTTTAAACCCGTTACGAGGAAGAAGTGATGAAGGTTAATAATATTTGAGATTTTTATGCATTTATTCCTTCTTTTTTAGCTGCCTGATATTCATGTCCCCAAAACTTAAAAATATTTAAACTCATTTTGAATGTGGTTGGTTTTACATGTTATAGTTTGACCTCGTATGAGCATAAGCTTTATAAATGACATGTACAAATCATAAATATGATTACATGTCTGTCAGTAGAATAGCAGAAAATTTAAAGTTTATTCTAATGCAGTTATTTCATTGTAGCTTACAGTTTAGAACGAAACAACTTGTTAGTGTGCTCGGTAATAGAAAACCAAATTAGATTTCGGATTTTATGTGGGAGAAATCAAGGCTGTGAATTTTATCACGTTGTCATCTGTGGAAAAGACAAAATAGCGTTCATTTTTATGTGCAGTACCTGGCAGATAACACTGCGTGTGAATATAAAACAACAGGCAATCACAAAATATTGTATTGGATGAAATTCATATTCCGTGCTTAAACATGAAACCATAAAAGAGTTTCCCTAATGTTATTGAACATTTATAAGAGCTCTAACAAAATGCTTGCGGGAAACCTATTGTGGATGAATTCAACACGCTTCATATCAATAGAGCCAACTTTGCGATACATGTCGTAATATATTTTTAAAGATAAGGACAACAACGTGTGGTATTGGCCTTATACTACAAAATACAGACCTCGAAAAGGATTACAGTATACTGAGCCGAAATATTCATGCAAAATTCGTCACTGTCACAGCCGTCACCATCTCCCACGCCTCCGCCGCCACCACCACCACCACCACCACCACCACCACCATCACCACCAACATCACAACCACCACAACCACCACCACCACCACCACCACAAACACCACCACCACCACCACCACCACCACCACCACCACCACCACCACCACCACCACCACCACCACCACCACCACCACCACCACCACCACCACCACCACCACCAACACCACCAACACCACCAACACCACCAACACCACCACCATAAAGATGCCTTCAATTTCGTTCATACTTTCCACCCCTTTCAAATGTAACTAACGCGTTGGTAGGCTAATTTCAGTACAGTATTTTAACACAAATCTGAGAAGTAATTGTATTGTATTCCATTAAGTGTTTCTCGCGAAGCTTGTATGCACTAGATTCGTCATTAAATACTGTACAGATTCAGTACTTCCTGCAGAAGGGGACACGTCGAAAAGTTCGGGAACTCAAATGTGACTTTTCCAGAAACTAGGAAATTAAATCAGTTTTTGAAGAGAGTTTTCGTGTTTTGCTTCTTTCTTCTCTCTTTCTCTCGCTCTCTCTCTGTCTCTTTGGTCGAAGTTTCTCCGCCTTGGGTGAGGTAAGGTGATTTCCCTGTGCTCTTCTTGATATATGCACAGTCATGCGAGACGCAATCCACTCACGGGCTACTTTATGTAGTTACCGTCTGTTGCTGTCAAAGAAAAACGCACGAAGATTTCACCTTCAAACTAATTTTAGTCCCTAAATTTCAAATCGCGTTTCGGCTATCAGCTAAATGGTATAAATACAGTGTATTAAATTATCAGAGTAGGTACTGCTATGATGTTACAGAGGCATCTCAGCATTTTTACTGGACATCTCAAACACACGAATACTACTTTACATGCAAAAACTGCTGTCAGATTCCAAAGAAGGGAATAAGAACAGGCCACATACTCTAATGTCGTAACATACGACATCCTGTTGTGATATATGAACAATAGTGAAGATTTAATGTGTTGCATGTACGTGCACTATATTATACAAAAACACTAATCACCAACGAATGTACAAAGAGAGTTTTATCATCAATCGTAACACACTCCTACATGTTTCGACCCTGCTGAGTCACCTTCAGGGAGAACTTTTTTGTTATAATTACACTAAGGTTGCACTTTATAGTTGAGTGAGAATGTGCTGTTGACTGTGTACTGTGTACTGGGGGCGTGAGCTCTCTGCGGTCCGGGCTTGCAGGCCGGGACCGCAGGCAGTTACATGTGAGTACATTCCCTCGCCAAACACCATAAATACTGCATACGTACGAGCATGTTTAATATTGTCATTTGAGGAAAACATTTCTCTTGCATTTAGTTCTCAAACATAAGGATTCTATTTCTGTATTTTATTAAGAAACTATTGATACCAGAAAGACTGAATTTCGACTGCCCAATTACGCCAGTGTATATTAAAATTTCTTGTAGAGAAATAATGTAAGATTGACAAGTGCTGCAAATTCGATTTCCTGGAACAGATGTGTGTTTTATTTTTTCCAACTGCGAGAGTCTTTTGAGTAGGTTGTAGCAACGTTACGTCATTGTCTAGGTAAGTCCATGGCCACTCTCTTGTACAAACAGCAGAAGATCTTTGGGCGTTTAACAAATTCAGATTCGATATTTCATTTCACGTAGTTGTTTTGTGTATTTTTTTTCGTGGATTGTAAATACACAAAGACGAAAATATTGTAGGTAACTCTAACATTTAGGGTTACAGAAAAGCAACTACCTTCCATCCGAGTTCTATCAGTTGTGTGCTTTCCCTGATTCAGGTTAAGCTGTAATGTTTTATACACTAACAGTGTAGAGTCTCTGTCTAGGGTATGAAGGCATACAGGGGGAATAGGAGTATAGTTCCACTCGTTCTTAACCTCCGCGCTAGGTAGAGGTCAGTGGGCAACTTCACACCCCGGCCGCTTTTCTCCCCAGAAAGAACACCCTGTACCCTTTGAGTAGGAGGCTGGGTTGCCGCAGAGCCATCTCGACGTTTTGGGGAAGGGAAGGGAAAAAGTGTTTTCTCTTGCCGGATTTCGAACTCTGGACCGTCCAGCCTGTGACCTAGTCGCTATACTGACTACAGGGTACCGGCTGCCTTTTCATACAATAACTGATCGGTACTTACAAAAGACGTTGGGAACATTAAAATCATTGGAAACTAACTTCTTGATTTAGTTTTAACTCTTTCCGTGTTATGAACGACATAATTAGGTCAGGAAATATGGACATTCCTTTTTATGATAGGCTTAATGCTTGGCAAGATAAGCGAAAATAAATTAACTTACATCATGGGGCAGTATAAATTGTGGAACCCTTCGTTTTGCGCACGCAGTCTGGCCCTTCATGTTGCCCGACGGGAAATATTAGCTGCTGTCTTTTACAAACTGCTTCGCGTTTTCTGAACTTTGTAACGCCTAATATCGCAACCTGTCGTCTGCAAAAGTGCCACAATGAACCTATTTTAGCTCCTCAAAGACCGGTGTTAAATGCCTGTAACACCTGTTGTAAGGTTTAAAATCTCTGAAGTTTGAACACACAGTGTATTTACTTCCTGTAGTTGTAAGATTCAAATTTATTTTCCTAAACAGCATTAATTGTTTACACTTTATAATGGAGACTGTTCTGTTTGAGGTAGGAAATTAATTTTCGTATTAACGTAGGTGAATTTCATTCTTCCTAAGTGTTTCATGGCTCAGGGGTTTAGTCGCCGAGCCGCTTATCGCGGAGGCTCGGTTTCGATCACAGTGTATTCCTTGTGGGATTTTTGTGAGACAGAGTGGCACTAAGCCATATTTCTTTTGAGTATCTCAAGTTCCCTTGTCAGTATCATTCCAGCAGTTTTTCCGTCATCTTCATTTATATACAGTTCTTGCGAGAAGGACAAATGGGCAAAGCCTGGGATCCTTGTTTTAGGATATCAGAGACAATTAGACAGCGAAATAATTTTACAGAGTCTTGTTTGGTCTTAACGTTTTTCACTTGCCGACGCTCTACCTTGCTTCCAGTCGAACTTCAAGAGAAAGACGAGCAGACACAGCTTGGGTGCCTTCAGAGCAGTAAATTTTCTGTCTCCCCCCTTGCAATCAGAGTGGTGTCTCACCCTACACCCCACTGCTTCGCATTCTTCATCTCTCTCTCTCTCTGTTTCTTCTTCTAAGGGTAAGGCATTTCCAGCGTGTATTACTGTTTGTTTTTCAGTGGACGAAAAAAGAACATTCTGGTGACCCAGTAAATATCTACGCAGTGGATCCTTTATGATATTTACTAAACATTTTCCTGTATTAAGACCTCTATCTCCTACTGTGTTCAGTTTTTCCGGGTTTTATATGCAGCTACAGACAAATGTATGAAGGACCCTTACTCTGCAGTTTAGAGAAAATGGAGGTAGCTCAGTCGGTATAGTGATCGTGCCAGGGGCTGAAATTTCCCTTCTCCTAAGAGGCCAGATCGGCTGTGGGCCCAGTCAGCTTCCTATGCATTGGGTACCGGTGACTCATTGTCCGTGTATAAAGCTCTATCTAGTACGGAGGCTAGGAATGAGTGGAGCTTTAACTCCATTCGCCTTAGCCTTCACGATATAGGCATGAAATATAACTTACCTTACAAGGTTCTCATTTGTTATAAGTAGTGCCTCTTGATTGTTGGTGGGAGGCGTGTGTATGCATTCTCAATTTTCGGAACACGAAATTTATGTAAATATTATTTAAAAATTCAGTTCCTACCTCTCGGTAAACACAGTGTGTTTTCATTCTGAAGACTAACCTGTTAATTCTATATAGGGAAGTAATATCGGCTTTGTTTCGAGAATCGTACGAAATACATGTTGTGAGTTTTTACACGTTAACTTAAGTAGTACACACAGTTGGTACTGGTGGTATAAAGGGTTAGTTCGTACTTCTTTCACTTCCTTTGCTATTATTATTGTTATTATTATTATTACAATTCCTTTCTGCCGCCTTTATATTATTCTCACGTTTATCTTCTTTTTCTTTAAAACAAATTTCTTTGATGTTTCTGAAATGGGTCTTAGTGACTTAGGCAGAGAAGCAGAATTGTTTCTATTTGACCTGTTTCCTCTCCTATCACTATGTATCATGACCCACATCCCAGATGTCACATAGCACCTTCCTTGCAGTTATAGGACAGAAAGCTCTGTTTGCAGTTTGTCTTTCAGTGTTTATTCTTCCCTGTTCCTCCGTAGAGATTACGACAGTCTGTTTTGCTAGCAATGTCAGAGTTCTAGGTTATGCATCTTTCTCTTCTTGTTTCCTCAATATATATACTTGCTACCATTACTTTATCTCTATCGTTCTTATGCATATTCAAATCTTCACTAATTACAAAAAATAAGGTTTACTTTTCATACTACATAGAATGAATTTCTAGCGCCCTAATAAAGTCAAAAAATACGTGTTGTCTTAGACGTTTAAATTAATCCTTTAAAGACGAAGCGTATCTGTTTTATATAAGGACTCAGTGCGTACCGCGCTGTAAACACTCTCCACTTCGGTTATAAAAACCAGTCTCTTAATGTTTTATAAGGCAAAAGTTGCTGTTTGTTCTGAGATCCGTACAAAACACATAAACGCAATGTGGTCACCACGTAGAACTTTTTAATGTTAAACCTGGTGGTACGTAAAGTTACCGCTAGGCTTTAAAAGGGTAATGTTCCAGGCCTTCTGTAATAGCTCAGTAATTAAGTGCCGCAATGTTATACTTTAAACTACAGTACAAACACTGGGAGGGTTTTATCTTCACCCTGCGCACCATTCAGCTTCCTGTCTTTAAGTATCACAGAAAGTACTTTAAGTTTTAAAATTCTTATTGTACAAGAACTGCAGTCGTGTTAATACGAACTGCCTAGGTAAATTTTTGGGCAGAAGAGGGTTAAAATAAGTGGTGAACTTGCAAATTGAGGAATTCCGTGACTTGCGTGAGTAGTTACTATTATTAGTTCGGTGGAACGGAGTAGGGCACTTGTCTTCGCTCAGTAGGCAAGACTCTTTTGGAAGGTTTGGTTGATGAAACACTTAACGAAACGTGAGGATGTAGGATAAGGAAGATATTGAAGTACGTTTTAGGAACGTGGATTGTCCAGGACGTTTGGATGAGGATCGTATCTAAATGTGCAATGTGGTATTTTTTTTTTCCAATGACGCAGCAGCCCCCAGTGGGCCAGAGCCTCCTTATTCTCGAGGCTCCACGATCACACTCAGATACACCACAATCGGTAGGACTCCTCTGGACGAGTGATCAGCCCGACGCACAAACTTCCTCCTAACAACACACAACACTCACAAGAGACAGACATCGATGCTGCCGTCAGGATTCGAATCCACAATCTCAGCTAGTGAACGGCCGCAGACCGAATCCTTAAACCGCTCGGCCACTGGGATCGTATTAGTGGTAGCAATGATGTCGGGTCCAACTACCTACCTAATTATCTGACTAAATCAACAAAAAAACGGACTAATTGTATGAGGCAAAACTGAGAGGTTTATCACCCCCTGATAAGGAAGATCTTCCGTTTGTTTCTCGATCTTTCAAGTGGATGTTTACGGACGGGTTGTCCCAACAAAATTTTGTATTCTTTAGTTAATTTTTCACGCCTAGCTATTTACAGCTAGTCGTAGCGTCGTGGATTTTACTGTATAGTAACATGAAACTGTTGGTTAACAATCTGCATACTCAGTCCCAACATTGTGGGCCTAAATATTTTCCCGAGAACCTTATTTCAGGTTTTCCTAATTTATGTTTCTACATGAACGTAAGACTATGCTTTATATCCACGCAAACAAGTAGCGACCAACCAACCAACCAACCAACCAACCAACCAACCAACCAACCAACCAACCAACCAACCAACCAACCAACCAACCAACCAACCAACCAACCAACCAGTGTAGTCATTTAAAATAATATTCACCAACTAATGCATCAAAATACATACAATCCTTATTCGTAAAAACCTCCTACATGTTTCGACCCTGCTGGGTCATCTTCAGGGAGACCAGTCTGTTACACTGTTGGATGCACTTTAAAGTGCATCCAACAGTGTAACAGACTGTTCTCCCTGAAGATGAACCAGCAGGTTCGAAATATGCAGGAGGTTTTTACGAATAAGGATTATGTGTATTTTGGTGCATTAGTTGGTGAATATTATTTTATATGATACAGTGCATGGACATGGAACATATGAAAATGTACTTATTATTGTATACGATTTATTTTATATGATCTGATATAGAGCATGCTTATAACTCTAGCCGTGTTAAAAGTTTTATGCATTTCATTTAGTTTAGATTAATATTTTTGATCGGGAGTGACAAAAGACAACAAGAATTATACAGATCCAAAAAATTGAACAACCAGTAATAAATAACTTTGTCACTTATTTTTCTGCTACATGTTTCGACCTCTGCAAGGTCATCATAAGGGAAGTATAGAATATGCAAAGGCATACAAGGGCAACAAATTCTGTCAAAGATATGCGTGTGTATAGTTAAAATACAATATTGTTAATTAAATTTACTAAAAATGTTTAAAATATAAATCAATTAACAAATACGTTTTACAGTTCTAAACAATGTCTTATCTTCTATTCCAGACAAACACTTGTGTCAGTTTTTGTCGTCTTGATTCAAAAGGGATGCCTAAAAGGAGGAGTTGGTTTCAGCTGCGAGGCAGATGACTGATTCCATCCGTTGTTCTCTTTCTATTAGTTCATAACCAGCATGTAACATTTCATCAGAACAGTTTGTCGTAGATACACACACTCACATTCAAACTACACCTGCACTGGAAACTCTACACAAACCTGTTCCATTCGTTTTACGACGGACAAACGGGTTTTTGTTGTGACGTACACATACTATGGAATTCAGCAACATGGCAGCCATTGAACTTTGAAACAAATATTTTATTCAGGGAGGTCTCTGTAACGGCCAATGTTTTAGTTTGTAGCTGTAGGGAAGGTGGAACATGCATGGGCAACATTTGTTTCATAGCGTGGCACTGGCTATGATTCGAGACCACAGAATGTGCTGGTGTGGAATTTGAGAGTGATGTGGCCGTTTTGTCTGTTGCAGTTGTTACAGGTAACTGTAGAAGATCAACGCACCCTTTGTTGACATTCTGTGTAAGGTCCGTCCTATATATTTTAGCGCTTTGTCACATTTGATATTTGACACTCTCCTTTAGGTCATCCATCTGTTACAATATATATAGCAACGGTCGCGTTGTTTCGAAGGGGGGAGGAGGGGGGGGAGGGAAGAATTTCAGAAGCAAGATCCTAATTTTGTTATGGTTGGAGCTGCTCTTAGAAGGGGAGAAATTTTACTTCAAGCCCTTTCAAGAACAGTGTACTGTTCGGTACAGTCTTTGTAACAATAGCCAAGGACTTAAGGTCTCCTGAGTCCGAAATCGGAAGGGCTGTATACGTACAGCCGGAGTCGTAGCAATCTTTTTCTTTCTTTCTTTCTTTCTTTCTTTCTGTCTTTCTTTCTTTCTTTCTTTCTTTCTTTCTTTCTTTCTTTCTTTCTTTCTTTCTTTCTTTCTTTCTTTCTTTCTTCCTTCCTTCCTTCCTTCCTTCCTTCCTTCCTTCCTTCCTTCCTTCCTTAGTCTTACCTCTTCTTCATACTCACTGTAGGTGTAGAGGTACATTGTTATACCTGATCACACTCAGTGACACACACAATCGATAGGAATCCTCTGCACGGGTGATCAGCCCGACACAGAGACCCCTACGTGACAACACATGCAATTTACAAGACACAGACAGCCATGCCCCCAGCGGTTTTCGAACCCGTAATCCCAGAAACCAAACGGCTGCAGACTTACGCCTTAGACCACGCGGCCACCGGATCTGCTTCTTAATTTCTGTATATTTAATATACTATGTCTTGTGGGATGTTAGGACATGTTGGCTGGTAAGTAACCGACTTTTCGAAAAAACGTAGTTTCTCCTTATTCAAGGTTAAACCATTCAAATAGAATCTTTTTGGACTAGCGTATGCCAGTCGACAAGGCATCACGTCTCAAGGGACTTGAGTCTTCATGAATACCACTCTGAGGACTTCAAGTCTTCTTTCCGCACTAATTTTTCCATATGTGACTTCTGTTCGCTTACCATTGAATATGAGTACTAATAAGAGGTACCCGTTAAACAAAAAACACCCACATATCTGCAGAATTTGAAGGAATCCAGCATGAATATTAATGAGTTTTTCGAGCCGTGTTACTAGGTTCTTGGGCAAAATGAAAGAGAACACTGTAATTTAGTTGACATCTACAGTAGCTGGTTAACAACTGGATAGGAGAGGAGCATTGATGCAGTGGTCAAATAAACCGGCTGAACCCAGGATATAGTATCAGTTTTTCTACATATGTTGCATTCACACCAACATTCGTTCAAATTGTGCAAATGTATTATTTAATCATTTGTCTCACAGGTTGTTTATGGTGTACTGACGAGGCTAGACGTGTGACATGAACAGGTGTTTATGTTTTTTTCGTAATGTTTTGTTTATTGTCACACCATTCTATAAGTTCAGTATTCGACTGTAACTATAGAAAAAACTGTTATTTCCAAAAAACACATCATTTACAGACGTTTGTTTTTTTTATATATATTCTGCTTGCGTAAAACACGAGTTACTGTGTTAGCTGTGGGAAGGGGCCGGGGGGGGGGGGTTGTTTTCAAGATATGGAGTCTAACACGATGTCCAGAATCCACGGATCTCATATATCCGTACATTCATAGCTCAGTCCGTATAGTGACTGGGCTACGGGCTAGACGATCTGTGGTTTGAATCCCGGCAAGGGCAAGAGTTTTTTCTCTTTCCTGATTTCAGGCTTCCGACGCGATGTAGATAAGATCTGTGCTCTTCTGGAATATTACGCAGCGTTGAGTGGTAATCCAGTACCGACGTTTCGGGCCAATTTATCGGTGCCATCTGCAAGGATCAAGAATTCCGAGAAGAAAAATATGGGACGGATAGTTTGCCCCGAATCTTTGGTACAAGATTACAATTCAACCCCGCGTAATATCCTAGAAGAGCACTGACGTCCTTTCTTTGTCTTCTCCAAAAACCTCCATACAAGCTGTGGTGCCCAGAAAGCTTGCTATTTAATGGGAACCATTATTATTTTTCGGAGGTAAAGCGGCCAGAGCGTGAAGTTGATCACTCAAACCCATCTAGAGCCCAGGTTAAGACTGAGTGGAGGTGTACTTGAACCCCTTCTACATGCCTTCATGGTGTGGACGGGGACAACTTCATTTTTTACTTCTGTTGCCTCAATTAGGGCCAGATAGTGTATCTTAACCTTTTAAAGCCTAGCGGTAACTTTACATACGACCAGGTTTAACATTAAACAATTCTACGTGGTGCCCACATTGCGTTTATATGTTTTGTACGGATCTCAGAACAAACAGCAACTTTTGCCTTATAAAACATTAAGAGACTGGTTTTTATAACCGAAGTGGAGAGTGTTTACAGCGCGGTACGCACTGAGTCCTTATATAAAACAGACACGCTTCGTCTTTAAAGGGTTAAAGAGAAACAAGCGCTTTGAAAGTAGGCACTATATGGTTACAGCAAGTGAAATTTTTTGCGTACAGCAGCTTTCGAACACATAAGAAAGGGAAACTATTGCACCATATATGTTTGTACGCATAATAGTGTTTTGTTCCTGGAAGATGCGCTAACACAACAAGCCTGCCACAGTAAGCAAAGAATTTATCCAGAACACCAAGAGTTTTTGTCTTTCCCATGAGAATTAAAGCGCTGAGGCTTCCCCAGGCGTAGAGATGTGACTGCTGTCTAATTGCCTCTCTCTGCCTTGTGGTAAAGGTACACTACCAACCGTAAAAATACGAATATGCCGCCCGAAAAGAAACATAGTAATAACTATGTTAGAAGCTGCGTCAATGTGTTTATGCACACGAGTTAAGGAAATATCGCGATAAAGTATATTGTATTCTAGGTTTGACTTAGAGCTTTGAAAGCTTTTACAGAGACAAGTGTTGGCTTTGTGTAATTTTTTTTTTAATGTGAACACTGTACCCCTGTTTCAAGACGGATGGTGAAGGGTGTGTATTACATGTCCATGGCTTTCATTGTCTTGCATTTTGTACTCTCTATTTTTTTGTTCTTCCTCTATAGTCTAGTTATAGACCTATGGCTTGAGGTTGTGGAATTAAGCTGTTACTCACTTTCAAAACAAAGTTTAATCACTTAGGTTTATTCATTTATCCAACCACATTTTGAAAGGATACACGATAAAGAAGACGCGAAGCTTGCAGCAGACCATTCAACTCCATGTACGAGTATAGCCGAAGTGGAAATAACCTGTCACAGTGACGTACTGCACAGTATTAAAAGTCAAGTTCTTTAGAATGTTTACTGACCTTTTCTGATTCACAGTATTTATTGTCTCAGACGTGATTTTGGTTAACTTACCGCTACCTCTGTAAGATTCCTGTTTTTCATAGGCATCTATTTAAGTTTCGGGTTTTTCGTAGGCACCTGTGTGAAGTTTCCGGCTTCCATAGGCACCTGGAAAAATTTACGGTTTTTCATAGGCATCTGTATAAATTTACGGGTTTTCATAGACATCTGTATACATTTACGGTTTTTCATAGACATCTGTATAAATTTACGGTTTTTCATAGACATCTGTATAAATTTACGGTTTTTCATAGGCATCTGTATAAATTTACGGGTGTTCATAGGCATCTGTATAAATTTACGGTTTTTCATAGACATCTGTATAAATTTACGGTTTTTCATAGACATCTCTATAAATGTAAGGTTTTTCATAGGCATCTGTATAAGTTTCAGGCTTTTCATATACATTTCTGTAAATTTCCTGTATTCTCCTGGATCTGTTTAACTTCCCGTGTTTTGGCAAGTAGCTATTAACACTTTTAAATTTCCGTATCTGCCGGTGTAATTTCACGTTTTGCGTCTCCACTCATAGGGCTTTAAAATTTCAGATATTTATATGTACCCATAGAATTCTGTGGGTTTCATATTTACCTGTATAAGTTTCGGATTTTTTCAATACCTGTACAAGTTCTCGGGTTTTAATATGTACGTCTACAAGTTTTCGGGTTTTGGGCTGTACCTATGTAAGTCTCCGGGTTTTCATGTTTACATACAGAATTTTGCATATTTTAAGTACTTAAACGTACATAATTTTCCAGGTTTTCATATTTATTTATGTAAATTTCCGGATTTTCATATGTACTTAAGAATTTTGGCGGTTTTACCAGTAGGTATATTTTTCCACGTCTTTGCATATGTCTGTAACTTTTGGGGTTTTCTTATGTATCTATGTAAGTTTTCGATCCTTTATCTGTAACTACATAAGTTTTCTAATTTCCATCTTTATATATACAGGATTGCTGGTTTTTGTAGTGCTTATGTAGGTGTCATACGTTTAGTATTTACTTACATAAGTTTTCCAGTTTTTATCTGTTCTGGGTTTTTGCGAGCACCAATATGTTTCCAAATTTTCACATGCATTTCTACAATCCTGCGAATCAACGTGTATGCACAGACATTTGTGTGATTCAGTACGTGGGGTTTTGTGGCGGATGTTGCCAGACATACGAACCACTGCAGTTCCGAGCCCCTTTCTACCGCTACTGAATTTCACCCTTTGAATTTTATAATCCTTTACTTGATCATCCAGCTTACGTCGCTGTACGTGACACAGGTTCCTAAACGACTTCAGCTGAGTCACGTTGCGATGCCTTTTTTTGTACAATTACAATCACGTTCCATTTGGTAAAGAACAGCGAAAAATATTTACTATGCCTGGCTGTTCTTTCGTAATAATGAATACAATACTTTTGCAAGAGCATATCCATTATTCTTTTTCTATTGTCTTCAACGTCAACACAAAAAATAAGGTATTTATATATTCTGTCCATGAAGTGAATAAAATGGACACATGAAAGGGAAGTGGTGTCATTATGTATCCTGTCCATGAAGTGAATAAAATGGACACATGATAGGGAAGTGATGTCATTATATATCCTGTCCACGAAGTGAATAGGATGGACACATGTTAGGGAAGTGGTGTCATTATTTATTCTGTCCATGAAGCGAATAAAATGGACACATGTTAGGGAAGTGGTGTCATTTCATTAGTTTGCATAGTCCTGTATGTCGTCTAAAAATACTGAACTGTTCTTTAGCATTTTGTTGCAGTTCGAGTTAAGAACTTAAGATGCATCCAGCCTGCGCGTGTCTGGGTTGGGCAGAAGTTCCTCCTTGTACTTCTCCTTAAATGTGGACGGTTGCGTCAGTGCGAGCGGAAACAACGCGATTCCTCCAAAACTGTGGATTCTTTAGCGTGGATAGAAGATGAACAGTCGCCCAGAATTTTGGGGGCTGTCCCCGAAATAATAGTTATGTCCCAGACTAATTTTGTCACAAATTTTGTCCCTTTTTTAGATTTTATTCAGTTTTCGGAACAATATTCTTCAGACTGGAGAATTTCTTGTATTATGTTATGACTCCCTCCGGACGAGAAAATGGCAACAATGCTGCTCATGGAGAAGTAAACAGTAAAGATGTGTGTAAGGTATAAAAAACGTGACTTAACCTGTGTATCACTTGAATTGTTATTTCAGTGCTTTTCTGCAGTGTAAGCCTGAACGCTTATACCGTACCCTCTGTTTATTCATAGCATTTAAGACTTAAGAAATCTGGTCTGTTTCTGTAAATGTACTCGGGGATGAACAAAATTTCTTTATATAGATGTTTTCTGACTTCTCCACTTTTTTTTTTTTTTTTTGGAAGCACTCCATAGCTTATGATTCACATTTGAAGTTTTGCTTAATTTTGGTGGGAAAGCTACCACCTATTCAGAATTAAACATATTTTTCTCTTGTGATCTTAAAGTTCTGAGACATTATTTGATTCAATTGTGGCTTAGAATAAAAGTTATCTTACGTACATTCCAAATAACCCATGCACAAATTTGAGAATTCAAAAATATTCACCTTTCTTGTAGAGTTGGCTGTTCAAAAGTACTTATAACTCTACTTTTTTTTGTTATTCCTAGCGATTTGAAGACTGGCAATTGAAAAGTATGCTTTGCTCCATGTATGGAATAATTGTTATTATATTTTACCTCTTTCCTGCTTTTCGTATTTTAGGATGCCTTCAGTGCAAGTAGCATATACTCCGCACTCCATTCTTTCATATCCGTATTCAGTTCCTTCGTGGCTGTTATTCTTTATTTGACGTATTACACGCCTTTTGTTACTGTTATCCGTTCCCGTGTCCTTCGCGCCATTTCTTCACCCATTAACCCTTTAAAGACGAAGCGTATCTGTTTTATATAAGGACTCAGTGCGTACCGCGCTGTAAACACTCTCCACTTCGGTTATAAAAACCAGTCTCTTAATGTTCTATAAGGCAAAAGTTGCTGTTTGTTCTGAGATCCGTACAAAACACATAAACGCAGTGTAGGCACCACGTAGAATTTTTTAATGTTAAACCTGGTGGTACATAAAGTTACCGCTAGGGTTTAAAAGGTTAAGAATGTCATCTTCTTTTTTCTTCTTTTGTCTCACACCCTTTGTTTAATTCCTTTCAAAATTTATGTTCGTTATTCCTTTGTATCCGATTTTGTCAAATCCTATGGCTTGACAATAAAAAACCATTATATGTGCTAAGTATGGATTTTGTTATACATGTAAGAGGTACGTTTTTACGATGTAAGCATTTCTTATTACAGTTATAGTATTGGGTTTTATTTGAAATGGCTGGCATATAATGTGAAATTTTCGTTGAAGGTCAGGTTATTGTAAGGGTACAGGTCAGACCCAATGGCTTAGCACGGAGAAAAAAGAAAATAAAGTTGAAGGAAAAACAAGTTACCATTGGAAGAGAGAAACATGTTGGTAAGATGTGGAAGAAACTGGTATCAGAAGAGAATTAGAGGATTAAGAAAGGCAAGTTCATAAATAGTGAATGAGGCAGAGAAAATTACTTCTGTTCCTATGTTCTTTGAAACTTATTCATCTGGTACTTAAGACTGCTTTATATAGGCCTCTTATTGACGTCACAGTTGAGTAGTTGAATGTTCCTGCCTCATGCTTTTCAGATTCCGTGTTCAGATCTCGCCCTGCTTAGCGGCTGTTCCTACTGAAGTTTCTACGATTTTTGTCAGCCTTACCAGACTGATACCTGGATAGTACCTGGAATTAGACCGTGGTAGTTTCCTATGGCACCCTCCCCAGTTGGGTAGCTATAAGCTCTTCAGAAAATAAGATGAACATAAATTATATTTAAATATCCAGCTCGTACCGCGCAATGAACACATTCCGTCTCGGTTATAAAAACCATTCAGTTAATGCTGTATAGGGAAATACTCGCTGTTTGTTCTGAGATGAATATAGAACACAGAATTATTCTGCGGGCAGAACGTAGGATTTTTTAAAGTTAAACCTAGTGGTACATATAGTAACCACTAGTCCCTAAAAGGTTAATCATCCTGCAAATCGACGCCTGTACTTCTGATTTCTTGACAGCTTCGGTAAATAACCACAAATAAGAAAACATAGGTATTTGTAATTGAACATGCTTGTACAGAGAGCAATCATAAACAGAATGTACTTGGAGCTTCATATTCTAACCGCCCCTCCTATCCCGCTAGCTTTTCCAATCGGTGGAGCATGTCTCTTAGCTACAAGGAATCTAAGTGGTCTGAAGCACTTATTACACAGGTTTTTATTGTTCCAATGAAAAGTTTACACTGAACCTTTCTAAATTTGTTTCTTATCTTATCTTTATCTCTAGATGCGGCACTGAATTAATTCATCACCTTTTCGCTTGTATTATTTGTTGAACATGTCCGACCACCAAGAAATACAAAAAGCTTCCGACCACTAAGAAATACAAACAGCGTCTCCTCCGGCGTCAGCAACCACCGGATGTATCCCTAGTTCAAAATTTCTCCCTCTCTCAAATTTGCTACATCTTCTAATTGGCTATCTTCCTACCTCGACTATCCCTAATAGGTCAAAAAGTTGAAATTTTAAATTCCAAATTCCCATTGGCTGACTACGGCGTGAGATCGTAACCTGCGACTCAACCCGTGTGAACCCCGTGCTCTAAGTAACGTTCAAAAGTGGGCGTATGACTTCGTTACCTCCTACCAGACGAGTTATGGTGGGCAAAAGCTGTCAACTTCCCAAATTTCTGTAGCTGCAAAAAACACTTCTAAAACACATTAAACCTGACATTGACAAACTAAATTCCTTTTACTGCAAACTAGCCGCATATCTCTTTTTCCCATTCTAACTAGTGCTAACTCTGTCTACAGTCCTCGCCTGTCCCCTTCGGTCCTGCACAGCTGTGTACGCCAGATGTCCAAATTAGCTACATCCCTGCATCTAGCTAGCTTCACGATATTTCTGACTCTGACTATTGCCTTATAAATGTAAAGTTACATAGTAATAAAACTAACGCCCTTATAAACGGTTATAATATCATATGCCCTATGCAGTACATAAGAAAGTTCAACACACTGAAGTGACTGCTATGAGTGTCAGGCAGTTTGACATTACTGTACGAAGCACTTGTTGTGAAACAGCCAAAAGTGCGTTCGTAATTAAAAACCAAACAAATGCACAACTGTAATATATAACGTATCAGTATATATTACACCTCCAATAAGTTTCGGTGTTATCATCATCATCGTCATCATCGTCGTCGTCGTCATCATCATTATCATCATCAGGAAGGAAAATAACATATCACTATATAAAACATTAAAACATGAAGATGTGGTATTGGTGCTAATCCTAAAAATTTTGCGATACACCTGTTGTCTTGCATGGGTAGTGACATGGTGATTTGTTGGAGCTATAGATCGGCTGGTGAAAATATGCGGTTGTTTACGGATATATCCAGTTTTATTGGCAGTGTATGTATGTCTCAACGTCAGGCAGTACACTGATGTGTTCACTCCATGGTGATGGTGATAACACCGAAACGTCGGAGGTGTAAAATAGACCGGCAGAATATATGTTATAATTGTGCATTTAGTTGGGTTTTAATTATAAATCATTGTCGATGCACGGAGGTGAATAATATAATGCCGAAAGTGAAGTTGAAAGAAGCATTTTGCTCAATTCTCTTTTTTAATTAAAAAGGACGAGGGGGAGTTAATTTCTGTGATGCCGGTATCTAATAGAAATAGGTTACTTTAAGGTAAAGGTAAAGGTTCACCCTATAACAGGCCCTGAGGGCCCAAGAGGGGGAGCAGAGTTATAGCTCTACCCTTTCGTGAGCCTCGGCGCGAAGAGTGGATGGGTTGGCTAGCCCCACGCCCCGGCCGCTTTACCCCGGGAAAGAGACCCGGTACCCATTTTACAGGAGGCTGGGTGGGCCCTAGGGCCGGTTGCTTTAAGGGTTTTTAAAAAAACAATTTCGTCGTCGTAGTCCTTACCACTTCTGCCTAGTCACGGTAGGTGTTGAGGTTGTTTCTTTGCACTTGATCACACTCAGACACACACCACAGTCAGTAGGACTCCTCTGGACGAGGGATCGGCCCGTAGCAGAGACCTCTACCTGACAACACAAACACTCACAAGAGACAAACATCCACGCCCCCGGTGGGATTCGAACCCACGATCCCAGCAAGCGCTCGGCCACAGACCTATTCCTTAGATCCCGCGGCCACTGGAATCGGCTAAAAAACAATGGAAGTGCGAAATTTGTGGTTTTCACTGCGGTGTAGCTGAGCATTCCGTTCTTTGGAATATGACGCCGTGTCAGTAGGTGATCGGATCCTGGCGTCATAACATACTGGATATTATTAAATAAGCTATCGCGTGTAAGGCTACCAACACTGGGTTCAAAACACCATAGAGTAACTCACTAATATACTGTATCCAATGTACGGCTCTTACCGCAAGGTACATGATGCCATTAAACAACATATGAAACAATCAATATTATCCTGATATTACAGTCGGGTACCCACAGCAATATGCACACATGTAGTGTATTTTGCTTAAGTTAGCGTGCATGATGTCATTAAATAACCTATGAAGCAAGCAACTTTAAACTGATATCACAATCACGTTCCGTCCTTGCTATGGCAGGGTGTATCTAAAGTGCTTTGACAGACTCCACGAATGGGTTCCCTACACCAAAGCAAAGAAAATTTTCACAAAAACAGTTTTAGAGGTACAGTTCCCACGTTCGCCCGAACTCAGTCCTGTAGATTTTTATCTGTGGAGACACTTAAAAACTCTAGTGTGTTCAGCTATAATGGAAAATACAGAGAAACATTACCAACGCATTTTTATACCTGTCAAACCATTTGCAATCTCGTCAGAACCTTTTAAAATGTGCGATATTCCTCGAAGAGCTGTGACGTTGCGTGGATTGATTCAGATGGAGGATATTTTGAGCATATGTTGTTAATTGTGACTTGATAAACAGTAAGGACTCAGCAGGTGTGAAATTGGGAACGTGTGTTCTAACTGTATTACATCAGTTTTAAGGAAAGTATTACGTAGTTAAGTTGTTTAGTTTTGAATGTAACCTTTAAATTAAAATCAAAAGCCACTCTTTGCCAGACAGAGGTTCATATGAACTTTTTCGGCGCTTTCGGAAAATTTTGTAAAGTGACTATTAGCGTCGTCATGTCATCCGTGTCTCTCCGCATAGAATACCTCGGATCCCACTGGAAGGATTTTCATGAAATTTTGTATTTGAGGATTTTTTCGAAAATCTGTCGAAAAAATTGAAGTTTCGTCAAAATTTTACAAGAATAATGGGCACTTTACATGAAGACCTACATACATTTATGTTAATATCTGTTTGAATTCTTCTTAGAATGAGAAATGTTTCAGACAAAGTTGTATAGAAAATCAAAACATATTTTATGTTCAATAAATTTTTTTCAAAAATCGTGTCGTTTATGAGATAATGTGGAGAAATGGTACAGCCTGACAGGCCACAGATGAAAGTATAGCACGGCGCATGCGCTTTGAATGCTGGATAAATAAGGCTACAGACATACACTTAGAATATGTAAAACTTATTTCTGTTCCACGGCAACAATGGTTACGCGAAAGCGCCTCGATATCATGTTTATACGTACCTTGCATGTCTTGTTAAGAATTGTTGAAACGAATAGTTGCATAATTCTTAACGTTGATAACTTAGCATTATATAAGCCTCATTTTCCACCACAGCTCTCCATTAGTTATTCCCGAACAGTGTTTATGAATTGTGCGACATAGTGATGAATGTTCCCCTTTTAACCTTTATCCTGCTAATGTGGAATATATGGTGAACTGCTAATAATGCCAGCAGCACTAATGTGTAATATTTGGTGACCCACATTTGGCAACGCTGAAAGGAGCATCTTTGTCTCTCTCTCTCTTTCTGCACAATGTCTCAACACTGAATCAAGTTAGGACTTTGTTGTTAGCCGAGTGTGTGCACGCAGATATGACATAGGACGTCTTTCACGATTGATTCAGTGTTGAGACATTGTGCAGAGAGAGAGAGACAAAGAGGCTCCTTTCAGCGTTGCCAAATGTAGGTCACCAAATATTACATATTAGTGGTGCTGGCATTATTAGCAGCTCACCATATATTCAACATTAGCAGGATAAAGGTTAAATTGCTCTGTCAAGACCGCCTATAGGTCTAGTCCAGCCTTTTATGCGACAGATGTAGGGCGTTATTGTCTTTATATGAAAGTGGACGAGTGGATTTAACCATTTGAGGTAAAGAATACGTGGAACCCTCCTTCAGCTCCCACATACGTTTTTATGACGTGACGTTTGAATAGAGAAGAGAAATTTACCTTTATATAAAATTAATAAAAGTTTCTAAATGCGATCAGAGGAGAATAATTACCGACTTGGTTTCTAGTGGAATTCAGACGAAGTTTGTGTTTTGATTAAAATCAAGAGCCTATGTACACAATAGCCGTTATTATTATTACAAGTGCGAAGTTCCAAAGTCATGTTTTTAAGTAACCATATTACGAAGTGTACAAAAGTTATACAAAGACTTCTGGCAGAGCTCGTAAAGCTTGTTTTCCTAAAGTAAGGTCCTCAAGTCCTACAGATCTTTTGCCTTTATTGTTTTATTGACGTGTAAGTTTAAACTTCGACAATGCAAAACTGTAGCTGATGGAATACCAAGCCAGACTTGTGAACAGATGATATCGGGATCGAGTACTGTCATTGCAACTGTCCCCATTTGCCTTCAGGTATCATCATGACCATGTTGATGATGATGATCATCATCAACTTATCTATATTTTTCAGGATTTAGGGAGTTTTGTTCCAGCGATTCATTTATATTAATATTTTTCTACTGCTGTCATATTGTTTGTTCTGTTTAGTGTTTCGTTTTTGTGTATTTGTACTTTTTGATGTTGTGTTATTTGTTTGTTTTGACTTTATAGTTGGCACTTGTGTTTTTAAGCCTGCACGTTAACAAATACCTATGAAATTGAAGCATTATTATTATTATTATTATTATTATGTGTTTGTTTATTTGTGCTGTTTTTGTATTTGTGTTTCTTTTTTCGTCCTGGCTTTATAATACGCAGTTTTGCTGTTAAGTTTGCACGTTAATAAATACCGATTGATTGATTGATTGATTGTTATTACGAACATATCATGTATTGTAATTGTCTTTACTTTTAAGAATTTTTCTTCCCAAAGAAATTGTTTTAGTGCAACTCTAACATAAACTTTTTAGGTAATGTGCGATTTGTGGCTGTCACAGCGTGCTAATACTGATTAAGTTTTCCCGGATTATTACGGTGTGTGCACTAATAAGTAGTTACTGACACTTCGGAGGAGGATATTGTTTCCATCTTCAGAGTGAGACAATCTAAGAACTCTTCCTGAATTCTTCCAGTCGACATGGTGCAAAATTATCAAAACCTTTATTCTTTGTCTGACAATTTTTAAAGCCATGTAGACTCACCACGTTAGAAATATTTCAGTTGTAAGCAGTGTTCCATGATTAGTTTGTAGAAATTATTTTTCTATACCGAATTTTATGGTTTCAACGTCAACACTAGCTCACTAATTATAACTGGCAAGTTGAAAGAAAGATGAAAATTTTTGTCCGACCTCTTGTGTTTGTTTAATCCTTTAAAGACGAAGCGTATCTGTTTTATATAAGGACTCAATGCGCACCGCACTGTAAACACTCTCCACTTCGGTTATAAAAACCAGTCTCTTAATGTTTTATAAGGCAAAAGTTGCTGTTTGTTCTGAGATCCGTACAAAACACATAAACGCAATGTGGGCACCACGTAGAAATTTTAATCTTAAACCTGGTGGTGTGTAAATTTACCGCTAGGCTTTAAAGGGTTAAATTCTTTAAGTTTAACAATAATTGCACATTTTTGGAGATATATTACTATGCAAAATATTATAATTGTTCATTTAACTGTGGTAACTTTGGTTGGCTTTAATTTCGTGTATGTACCCTGTAGTGATTGCTACCGATTACAGGAAAAAATATGAATTGGAGGTTGGGATGATATCGAACGAAGTAACATTCATACTGTAGATTCTGGAAATTTACGATTTGGCTCAAAATTGGAAAGTTTTTGAATTAGCACGTGAGTAAAGCTGACGTTGTCCCTATGTAGCTCTTGATATGCCCTTAGGGCTCCTGGAGGTTGAGGCTCCCATAATTTCTAGATATTTGGCTCATGAAGGTGGAAAGGTTGCTAGCCTTAGGTACTGGCTGCCCTTATCCCAAAGAGACATCTTTGATGGTAATTTCTGTTAGAGGCTGAATCGACCGCCAGGGTCATACTGCGACCGGAAGGATTATGTCAATGAAAAATTCCAGTGACACCGTTGGAAATCGAACTCGCGCCCTTCCGGTTTGTAGCACAGTGCCTCAACCAACTGCCCCACCGCGTGCCCTGTTATTTAGTGATTGGCACGTAAATAATTTGCCGATCCCAGTGGCCGCGCGCTCTAAGGCGCGGTCTCTGGCAGCTCGCTTGCTGGGATTGCGGGTTCGAATCGCCGGGGGCATGGATGTCCGTCTCTTGTGAGTGTTGTGTGTGGTCAGGTAGAGGTCTCTGCGCCGGGCTGATCTCTTGTCCAGAGGAGTCCTACCGAATGTAGTGTGTCTGTGATCGAGGAACTCCTTGGGGGGGGGGGGGTTAGGCCCACTGGTGCTGTCGAACCATGAGAAAAATCTTAAATACTTATCTAATTAGGAGTGAAATCAATTAGTAATAAACAAATATAAGGGTAAATATTTATGTAAATAGGTGTCAGTAAGTAATACGTACCCTAATCTGCCTAGATATAATATTGACTTCTTTTCTCTGTAACATGAATGTAAGCAATTTTGGTATAAATTTTATATTTAAGATTTGCAAGTTATTTTAAACTGCACAGCATCTACAGTATCTCATTTATTGCTGTGTCCATCATTTAATAATAGTTACAATAGAATGGCGTTACCGCTGTATTGTTGGGCATGATCTATTAACATGGCTAACAACTTTACACGGACTGGAAAGTCGGAACGTCACGTTTCCCTGCTTAGATTGCTGCTCTCTTAATCGATTCGGTTCGCCAAAGCAGGCAATTTACTATCCTTTGTACTGCTTAAATTTCTTTTCGTTGCATAATGCATGTTGCTTCATCCATGTGACACAAGATGACGCTGACAGCAGTTTTTATTTCCTTCAAATATGTAAAAGTCGTTACCAGATCTCACGCCTTCTGATTTGCATTTAAAATCATCTGCATTTTATAATCCGTCACCTTCGTCTTTTGTTTTGCTTGCTTTCATTTCGTATTCACCTCGTTAGATGTCGTTGTAATGGAAGACGTGATGTCGCTGAATGGGTTTGCTTTGTGGCCGTCCCGTGTATCCGTGTCGCTTTTATTCCCCACCGCCAGTCATTTGGGTAGGGATAAAGAGAAAAGAGAACAGAGTCATGCGGGTCGTTACGGCCTATCCTTTATTGGAAACGAAGCGCTTTATTTTGTTTTACTTCCTTCTTTTCTTGCATGTTCTTTGCTTTTCCCCTTATCTGTTATGTATGTTTCTTGTTTTTCTTCTTTACCGTCTTTGTTCCACTCTTAATTCTTATGCCTTGTTTCGTTCTTTATTTATTTTTGCTTTAGTATATCCATTTTTCTTTATTTTCCTTATTTTGCTTGTAATATACTTTTTCTTATTTTTTATTAGTTCTTTTTGGTACCCTTTTTATTTTTTCCTTTCCAGCGTACACTCTTATCAGATGAGTTCCGGACGCTTATGTATTAGGGACCAGTAAGCTATAATATTCAGTTTTCTAAAATTTAATTAGAACTTAAAATCTCCATTGTCAGAACTTTGCAATCATTATGTACCACATTTAGTTTATCACGTCCTTTGCCTGTTTAAGGGTGATAACCAAATATTTTCAAGGTGAAATGGATGTGGAATACGTCGGCACTGAAATTTTACTTCTTCGTAACAACGCTTTCAATCTTATTGGTTTTAACCGAATTGTATGATGCTTATAATCGCCATATTTTATAATTCTAAATACAGAATTCTAATATAGACATTAATTTACGTAATTTTAAATTATTTTACCTAGGCCCATCCCACATAGTACCTATTTCTAAAGGACGTCGAAATGGACGCTCCTTAGAAAAATGTTTAAGGCAGAAACAGACTATAGGGGTTACAAATAAGAGACCAACACGTGCACACTTTTTATATAAAATGTCTGTAAAAGATGTTTACTTACAAACCCGACATGTTTATGTAAACATAGGTACAATAATCAGGGGTGGTACTGAAGATAAATCACTAGATATTGAACACTAGAGGGACTGACGCATGCCTTGTGTATGTAAGGTAAAGGTTCACCCTATAACAGACCCTGAGGGCCCAAGAGGGGGAGTAGAGGTATAGCTCTACCCTTTCGTGAGCCTCGGAACGAGAAGGGGATGGAGTGGGCAGCCCCACGCTCCGGCCGCTTTACCCCCGGGAAAGAGACCCGGTACCCATTGTACAGGAGTCTGGGTGGGCCCCAGGACCGGTCTGGTCGGCTGCGGAAAATCTCGCCCGCACGGGGATTCGATCCCCGGACCGTCCAGCCCGTAGCGAATCGCTGTCCTGACTACGCTATCCTGGCCCACAGCCTTGTATATGTAGTTTTACAAATCTAATAACTACGTGCTCTGTATGAAAAGTAATGTAGAGTTGGTTACTGCCAAACAGGCATGCGAAATGTAAGAATATAAAGGCACTAGGCATAAAGTTCTGAGGACGAATGCTGCCATATGGTTCAATAAGACCTGCCTACTTCAAAACTTGGAAACAAAATACGCCAGAAGAAGGGCCCTGCAGCAGATGCTATAGACGCACCGCAGCCTTGAGGCTTCTTGTGCAACCCTGTGATGAAGATTATGATGATGATGATTATTTTTTGTCCTTTTCCTAGTAATGGAGCACCGGTGGAATGAAATTGACAGGGGAAAACCGAAGTACTCGGGGGAAAACCTGTCCCAGTGCCACTTTGTCCACCACAAAATCCCACATGGACTGACCGGTTATCGAACCCGGGCCTCCGCAGGGGGAGGCCGGCGGCTAACCGCCTGAGCCATGGCACGGCCTACGCCAGAAGAAACTACTTATACAAAGCATGTGTCGTACCCTCTAGTGTTTAACACTTTAAAGACGAAGCGTATCTGTTTTATATAAGGACTCAGTGCGTACCGCGCTGTAAACACTCTCCACTTCGGTTATAAAAACCAGTCTCTTAATGTTTTATAAGGCAAAAGCTGCTGTTTGTTCTGAGATCCGTACAAAACACATAAACGCAATGTGGGCACCACGTAGAATTTTTTAATGTTAAACCTGGTGGTACGTAAAGTTACCGCTAGGCATTAAAAGGTTAATAGCTAGTGTTTTATCTTCAGTACCACCTCTGATGATGGTACCAATGTGTACCCAATCATGTCGGGTTTGTAAGTAAACATCTTTTACAAACATTTTATATAAAAATTTGCACGTGTTGGTCTCTTGTTTTACAACTCTTAATAACTACGTGCTCGGTATGAATAATGATGTAAAGA
The DNA here is from genome assembly GCA_013340265.1 of Coptotermes formosanus. Taxonomy (NCBI): domain Eukaryota; kingdom Metazoa; phylum Arthropoda; class Insecta; order Blattodea; family Rhinotermitidae; genus Coptotermes; species Coptotermes formosanus. The sequence continues at coordinate 238,436 of BLKM01000325.1, read as the reverse complement.
CTACAAGACACTTGAAGTTCTTACAGCGATGTTGAGGTACTCACAAATAGTCACTGTTTGATACTATTTATTTACTGCTCAACAAGCCTTAATATTGCATTAGATTTTAACATTCATAAGTGACTGAAATCACAGTACATCTGTCCGACGAAAATAACTGTACAACAACGGATTTTTCACTGTTGTCAGACGATGAAATAACATAAAATTTTCTAGAAACCAGCAAAATGAAATACTCTTCCACGTAACAGGTTTTTCTAACGAAAGGTCCGTAATTATGGGAATTCATCAAATGAAACAAAGTAAACAGGGTTTTGGGGGCAGATTACTGTCATTTTTCAACTAAACAAAATCGCATAGACATTACAAAGTACATGGAAAATATATTACAAGTAACTTATATTTTTTCGATAATAACAACAGTGAGAAAAGCGGAAGGGAGGCGTTTTGTATAAAACCGCTGTCATTTTTATGGATTATATAGCGTTGGTTATAGGTGAGTGAATGATAAAGGAATACGGATTGAAAAATACAGAGAGGGGAAAACCGAAACAGTCAGAGCAAAACCCGTACCTATGTCACGTTCCTGAACACAAATTCCACATCGGATGGCCCGGAATTAAAAATATTCGTCAGCGGTGAGAAGAAAAACATAGTTCAAATTCTTCATAAATCCAGCAAGGCCTACCACATGCTGTGCCACGTAATTAACGGAAGTAAACGTAAAGTGATAAAAGTCTAAAACGAAAAAATCAGAAAAAAGTCCAACCTGTATTCGGCTAGAGGGTTCAGTCGCCAGTGACACTTTCTAAATGGGACGAAACTCTTGAATTTACTGTGTAAATTGTAAATATGAAGGAGAATTATAAAACGAAAATATTGCTCATCTGTGTCAACGCAACTGCACCCCAGCCAGTCTGTATAATATTTCTGTTTTGTAGCAACAAGGTATAATATATTATACATTACATAATTATATTATATGATTATTCATTTAAGATTTATACATTAAATTAATTATTTTTATATTTTATTATTAATTTAATTATAATATTTTGTTATAACAATTTATTATGTAATTTTAATATCTATATATTTATTAATTATAATATATATTATATAATTATATTATGTATTATATTACTATAATTATATTACATAATTATATTATATGATTATTTAAGATTTATATATTAATTTAATTATTTTTATACTTTATTAATTATTTAATTTAATTATTATTACATTTTGTTATAACACAATTTATTATATAAATTTAATATTGATATATTTATTTAATTACAATGTATATTATGTAATTATATATTATATAATATATATGCATAGTATTCTGTTTTGTAACAAGACACACTGCCGCTCTCTTGACCGTGTCTGTCAGGTTGGTCGATTTCACTTCTCAGTGCACTCGAGCTTGTGACGTAACCTGCCTCTGTACAGTGCGGGAAATTCATCACCTTACGACAGGCAATATTTTTGTCACTACTGCCATATAGACATTTTGATAATCTGTTGTAATGATGTTACATATTAGCATATCATCCCTTCAGAGATTGAAATTTATTTAATAAAATATAAAACTTCTGTTCTTACCTCACAGAGAACACAATCTGTGTCCACTAGAAACACCGATCTCTTAACGCCTTTCGGGGAAACCTCTATTGGTTGTAATAATTATAACAAACACAAATATACTGTGTTGCATAATGTATAGTTTAATTTGACGACGGGCGGTAAACATAGTTACCACTGGTCTTGGATGGTTAAACCATCTTAGTGTCCAGGCTAAAGGTTCTTATTTTAGCCTACTGCCCTTTCTTGAAAAAGATTTCTTTTCTCCACACCCATTCAGACCAGCTCTGGGGCCCACCATGCCTTCTGTAAAATGTGCACCGTGGCTCTTTCTCGAGGGTAAAGCGGCCTGGCCGTTATAGTGACCACCCTCCCACATCTAGTACCGAAGTTAAGAATAAGTGGAACTATACCTCTACTCCCTCTCTGTGCCAGTCGTGACATATTGCAGGGAGGCGTTTACCTTCTTTTCTTGAGGAAATGAAACAACAGAAAAGTGAGCTCACCATAGTTTGTGTGTGTGTGTGTGAGTGTGTGTGTGTATGTGAGTGTATGTGTGTGTTGGTGTGTGTGAGTCTGTTGTGAGTGTGTGTGTGTGTGTGTATGTGAGTGTATGTGTGTGTTGGTGTGTGTGAGTCTGGTGTGAGTGTGTGTGTGTGTGTGTGTGTGTGTGTGTATGTTAGTGTACGTGTGTGTTGGTGTGTGTGTGAGTCTGGTGTGAGTGTGTGTGTGTGTGTGTGTGTGTGATCCAACTGACCTATTTTGACGAAACTTTTTATGAACGTAATGCCATTATATCATTTTATTTCAGCTCAAAATTGTACATGTGGGCCGGGACAGCGCAGTCGGTATAGCGACTCGCTACGGGCTGGACGGTCCGGGTATCGAATCCCGGTGGGGGCAAGATTTTCCGCAGCCGTCCAGACCGGCCCTGGGGCCCACCCAGACTCCTGTACGATGGGTACCGGGTCTCTTTCCCGGGGGTAAAGCGGCCGGAGCGTGGGGCTAGCCACCCCCCCTTCTCGTGCCGAGGCTCACGAAAGGGTAGAGCTACACCTCTACTCCTCCTCTTGGGCTCTCAGGGCCTGTTAGAGGGTGAACCTTTACCTTTACCAATTGTATATTTTTTCTATCAACACACACAGAACCATGTGATCGATTAATTACGTTTTTAGGTGGCCTTTCGGGGTTTGCGAAGAACATGTTAGTTTGTTAGTAACGAATTTGTAATCTGTTCGTGTTTTCACTTTGTTCTAAAATCACCATAAACAGAAATAATTACGTGCATGTAATTTTTTGAACTGTCTGCCTAGGCTTTCTGAACAGTTCTGGATAAACGACTTTACATTAGCTGTAGGCATACAATTCTGATCCTCTATACCGTCATCTGCCTCTCAACTGCCGTCTGAATACAGTGTTGACGGGCGCCTGCTATCTGTTGTTTAGATTATACGCTATTCAGTGATGCAAGAGATGTTGCCGCAGAGGTACGGCGCTTCTGTGTTGCCTTAAGGGAGTCTTCAGTTACAAGGCAAACACGTTTCACTGAGAAAAATGGCTGAGTCTTCTACTGGTTCTCCTAGCCTTGTAGCAAGGAATACCAGCTGACTTTGTATGTTCATGAGATCTGCATTCTTTTGGGATTTTACACAGCGTAGAATGGTAGTTCCGTACCGACGTTTCGAGACCACCTATAGGTCCCGTCTTCAAGGTCCAAGCAGGCCAAGACTTCTTGGAATTCTTGACCCTTGAAAATGGGACCGATATGTTGTCCCGAAACGTCGGTACGGAACCTCCTTTCTACGCTGCATAAAAAACCCAAAAGAAAGCGGACTTCACTTACATTGTGGCGGAAGCCTGAAATCGTGTATATTCATATTCAAGTATTCCAATAAAGTCTCCTGTTGGACTGTTGATACCTGATGGCGGAGGCAGTACGTTCCTACGAAACGTCGAGATCAATATACCACTCGACATGCAGTAATATCCCATTGGAATTTAATGCATTCAGTTCTTCTTCGCAGTACAGTGACGTTAAATTTAGAAAGAAACAAACTATGTTAAAATTCGGGATAAAAGTCTCAAGGGTTGGCTGATGAGGTGAGATGTAACTTCCATTTACTGAATATTAAAAATGCATATTCATATTTCGTTGAGTGAGAAAAGACGTATTTGTTGAATCAACAAACTGTAGTAATATGAGCAGTGGAAATATTTTTCACTGTTTTGAGTGGCATCGTGTATAATGTATATATAGTACCCACACAGCAGCCAGTTTCTTGTGTACTGGGATCGTTACTTCCCTCGCCAGTAATTTATCTCCATTACGCAACGGAGGAACGTAACGGCTGTAGCTGCAGCACGCTTTGATTTTAACCAATCAGTGACATTGTTAAGACCTTCAAGTACACTTCAAGCATCAATCAGCGGACCAATATTTATTGCCTGTCCGCCGTTAATAAGGTATTGTTATACGCAGGGCAACAGCCGTGCTACTTTGGATGGTACAGTTCTGTCACATAGAGTACAGGTCAAATAGCTGGTACAGCTTCAGTGACTAATGTTTGCCTTGGGCGACTGAGGAATCGTGGTTCACTTCCTGGCAGGGGCAAGAGATTGGTATCTTCTCCAAAGCGTCGTGACCGGCTCTAAAGGCACACCCAGCATTATAGTCTATGGATAGTTGGGGCTGTTTCCCTGGGGATAAATCGGCCGGGGAGGGGGGGGGAGATCCTTCTCACTTCACGTCTAGTGCCGAAGTTAAGATCAAGTGAAGCTAAAGCTCCACACTCTCAGGTGGATGAAAATACAAATAGGCATAATAATAATAACAATAATAATAATAATTATGATTATTATTGTACACACAAATCAAAAGCAGTATGTGAACATGAAAGTGTGAGAGTGTTTTGGAATCAAGGGGTACGTACACACACAGAAATTGCGGTATATAGGACAGATATATTAACCTTTTAAAGTCTAGAGGTAACTTTACATACGACCAGGTTTAACATTAAAAAATTCTACGTGGTGCCCACATTGCGTTTATGTGTTTTGTGTGGATCTCAGAACAAACAGCAACTTTGCCTTATAAAACATTAAGAGATTGGTTTTTATAACCGAAGTGGAGAGTGTTTACAGCGCGGTACGCACTGAGTCCTTATATAAAACAGATAATTTTCGCCTTTAAAGAGTTAATTAAAAACAAGAAAGAGAGAACATGCATGATGATAGATGTGGCAGTACCAGCGGACAGAAAAGTAACGCAAAAGGAAGCAGAGAATAGACTAAAATACAAACGTCCGTGTGTAGAGATACAATGAATGTGGAACATGAAATGTGTGATTATGCCCATGGTAATTGGAGCCATCGGAATGGTAACAAAACGTGCAACAAAAAATTTGGAAGCCATACCAGGGTATCATTCAGTAGACTGACTACAAAAGACAGCCGTACTTGGAACATCACACATAATACGTAAAGTACTGCAGTCTGAAACTTGATACCTGAGCGATGGGGATCAACGTTGTTGCCATAGGAGAAGTACCAGGGAGAAAGGGTCTGTGAAAAGAGGCAATAATAATAATAATAATAAGCAGATGTGTAGCGACAGGCAGTACATGAGTTATGAGTGAGCCAGGGGGCAAATCAAATATATTGTTGTGAGAGTTTCCAGGCTGTCTGCTCGTCCTTCTTGTAAAGGCAGGCTGAAGGCAAGGTAAAAGTCTCTGGGAAGTGAAGAATTTATAGCGACGGGAAGTGGTCTGTTGGAAGTATGCAGCACTGGAAAGGTGATAAGAAACTGGGGTGCATTTTATGTTCGGCGGGCAGTTGGAGGGGTGCATTATGTTTTGATTCTTTTTAAAGTTTGGATTTTTGCCTGGAAACCATGTAGTGTAACGTGGATTGTGAGTACCACACTTTTGCTCCGGGACTGAAGAACAACACGCAAATATCTGACCGAATTGGCCGGTCGCACGACCTTCTGGTTGCATACTGATTTCTAGTCCGTAGTCTGGCATTCAAGGACGCGAGGTGTAGCGGCAGTCGTCACAGATGTAGTTGATTATTTTTAAAAACTTACAGATCTCTTTTACGTAGTTGTCCGTGCCCCTTCTGTGAACTGGTAACAGAAAATATCATAAATTAACGAGAAATGGGACTCTTCTCGTCCTGTTTTCCTCACTATGTTCCTCTTTTCCATTTTATTTTTGTGTTTACTTACTTTTCTATTGCCTCGTTTTATTAATTAATTATGAACTTATTAAACAAGCAATGAAGGGAATATTCTGAAAGAATATTTTTTCTCAAAGTCCTCATTTAGTGGTAATAAAATTTAGGATTTTACACTTCTAGCAGGTGAAGTAACGCAATCAATAAGTAGCGGAATTTTAGCACTATTGATGAAGGTCTGTAAACTATATTCATGATAGTTTTTTGCTGTGTATGTTGTTTTAAATAACCTTAATTATATAAATGTTATTAGCAGTCCACGATTGTCTATTACAGCTCATAGAAGCAGTGGGAAAAAGAGACTTTATTTACTCTGGAAAATGAAGCACTGTAATTATCGTTGTCTCCGAAAACATTAGGTAAATAATGGAAAGTTAAATGAATCTGATTTGTTCGTAAATGATTGTGTGTAGCATTGCAGTTCGTGCATAAATAGATGCAGAAATAAAGGGGATTATAATACCTAGCAATATAGTTCCTGCACAAATAAATGCAGAGAGAAGGCTCATTATTATAACTTCCAATATAGTTCGTGTACAAAAAATTCCAAAGATAAGCTGATTATTGTATCTCGCAGTACAGTTCGTGCACAAACAGTTCCAGAGATAATGTTGGTAGTTATATCTAGCTGTATAGTTTTGTGTTAGTACTAAATGACGCAGAGAAATAATCACTGAAAAATCAAATCACGTTCTTGACTAAAAAGGCAAGAAAACTAATAAATTAATGAAAAAGTTTTCTGTTCTTGCAAGTGACGCTTGACGATCGAAGTGGCAAATTAAAAGCTGCCATTATTTAAAAAAAAACAAAATATGTCACTCCGAGAGTAATGGCGGTGTCTGTCCAGCACAGAGTGGTACACACCGAGAACAAGTATCTGATTTAATGACCGATGCCCCTTAAAATTTGAGAGGATCCTGAAAACCCCCTCCATTGTGAGTTGGGGCAATCGATATGCGATGCATGTGGTCTAGTCATGCGTTTCGACATTAGCACTAACAGAAGAGGTAAGAGGGGTTCCACAACGTAACACAGAAAACTTTTATTTACCATACGTTTTATGTATGTAAGGTTTTACACGGGTGAGAAATTTGATCTCTCATATTAAATGAAAAATATATTCGGAGGGTGTGAGAGAATATGGTGCCTAGGAAAATATTTCGGCCTGAGACGAAGAAAGTAAGAAGAGGCTGGAAAAATTTTGTAATGGGGAACTTAATTATTTATAAAGCTTATCAACTGTTATTCGGCGGATAAAATCGAGGAGGATGAGATGAACGGGCTTGTGGTGTATATGAGGGAAAAGAGAAATGGATACAGGGTTTTGATGGGGAAACCTGAAGGAAAGAGACCGCTTATAAGAACTCTCCCATCTCCCAATCATCCTTAAATTTGTTGCCGTAAAAATTTTGATTCAGCGCTGCAAAGAGTTGATAATCTTTCGGCGACGAGCTACTCTAACGTAACCACAAACAGCGTAGGCTCTTTAATTAAAAAATTATAAGCCATGTAAACTTATTTTCTGATACATGTTCTTATACTGAAAAATTTAATTTGCACTCTGCATGCCGAATGACACCATGCAGTAGGTAAACACCTCGATAAGCACCAAAATTTAACCGTCCAACACAATACTTATTTATGAAAATTTACACTAAGCTACATGTTTCGGCTATCTTAAGCCATCCTAAGGATGTGTAAACTATATAAAGAGAGAATGTACAACTGTATACTTGATATTATTAAAAACTGAGATCTCAAATTTGTCACATCTCTTAATTCATATGTTGTATTGCAGTGTTAACAGAATGGCTTGACATAGCTGAAATGTGTCTTAACGTGTATTTTATTAATTTATTTAATTAATTTTATGAATTAATTATTGGTTTATATAAAAACAAAACGCGGTGAAACATATTAAATTAACACACGCTGATATTGAGAGGTACTCTGTTTAAGTCTCCCCCAAGAGGCCGCTTATCCTGACTGACTTTTTTCCTATTTTTCTTCAGTCACTTCGGGTAAATGTTGGAATAGTATGTCAGTTAAGTCACTGCCGTTTCTTTCCAAATTGTTTCCAGTTTATCGTTAATTAATTTTCTTATAATTTGAGTTTGTATCTCTTTGCGATGCTAACAACTTCGTAAAAAAGCCTTAAACAAAAACTAGGCTTAAAATTATCGACACCTATTTAAACGGAAATGAACTCGATAGGAATTAAAGGAAACTGTATGGAATGAAGCAGAATGTCCAGAGATGTGTTAGTTGGCAGCCCATACGTCACTGAGGAGCAGCTGGGAACCAAGTGGGAGCGGATTGCGTGGGCTGCTGTTGGGCACACGGAATGTTGACGGCCGCTGTCGGATGCAGCATGAAGGGAATTCCATGCCCCATCGTCTTTCACAACTATCCTTAACATGTTTGCTCCGTTCCTCCTTTCTGCCTCGGTTAATTCTTTTTATATTTCTTCCTTGTATTAGTGGATTTTATTTTTCAACAATTTCTTTTTAGCTTTTCTTCTTTATTTATCATTTTCTTTTTATTGCTGCCTCATATTTTGAATTATCTTTATTGTCTTTCAATTTCATTCTTTTGTTTTCTTGCTTTTCCTATTCATTGCTCCTTTTATTACTATTTTTCTCACTTCTTTCGTCTTTCACGTTTCTTTTCTACCTGTTTTACTCCTTTCATCTACTTCAGACTTTTTCATTTCTCGCTTTATTTAACTTTTCTGTTGTCTTCACTTTCTTCTTTCTTCCTGTCCTTGTCGTTCTTCGTACAATCTCACCTTCATATCTTTTATTGCTTTTTATTCCCTCAGGCTTCACATTCTGTGCTCGTCAGGCCTACTGTTTGTTGTAGCTTTGTTATTCAGTTTAATACACGAACGCACAGTTTGCGTTCTCTTTTCTTTCAACTTTTCTTAGTGCTTCTTTCCTTTTGTTTGAGTATTTCTCTTTCACCCACACAAGTGGAGGAAGGTTTCTGTCTACAGCAAGCTCGGCTTGAAAACTTAAATCCCCGCAACTGGGGAGTTACAGAGTGAAGAAGGAAAATGGTTCACTTTTCCCTCAGTATAAGACGAAATTTATACTGCATGCTGTAAATTCTCTTAGCTTTAAATTATGAATAACGGGTAGAAAGAAGCCGAAGCGGGTGAAGGATACGGCATGCAATGTGTGGATGTTTGTCGTTTCCATGACGTGCAGTATGTGGCTTTGTACGCTGTTAACTCACATATCCCGCCTCACTCTTAAAAGAAGCTTTCACGTGGGAAAATGTTCGATTTACACGGGTAACTCGCTGCTGTTTGTCACGCTGATTCACTCTATGTCCTAATATACTTCGTGACACTGTCCCACTTTCAAATGTTTTATAAGAAATAATTTTTCAAATGTCTAAAGAGAAGTTAAATGATTATTTTCAGCATGTTACTCTTCTTTAAGTAGATGTCCTGCTTTTATTCTTTGGTAGAAATGCAGACTGTCTTTTATGTTCTCCCATACATTGTTTGCACTACCCAAATTTCTTATTATGTTTCTATCTCTGTTACGTGTCCCAGCAAAAATTGAGTTGTCCAAATTATTCCTTATTCAACGTGCATGTTCTTTGTACCTTGTATTTAATTTCTTACCCTTTTGTCCAACGTATTCTGCTGCAATCCAAGCATGAAGTCTCGTATGTATTAACACCGCTAAACTCCACCGTTTTAGAAGATCTTTGTAATTTCTTCAATGCAGTATGTGTTCTAAATGCGATTCTGGTATTCTTGTTTTTTTACCATCTGATACTATTCTGACACAGGGGCCACTATAACTAAAGTACGCTCACTTTTATGTTTATCTAATTTGAACTGCATAATGTTATTATAAGTACTTTGGTAGGATGTGGATATGATATACTGGTTTGACTTCGTAATTAATGCTTTAAGGCCCAGTGGTTGCTATGTCTACCGCCACAGCTGCACATCTTGCCAGAGAACAAATAAGAATTATTTTGTTACACGTTATTAATCGTTGGGTGTGTGGAACGAAGAGAGAACGTGTTTATCTTGCTGTTCGAAATAAATGTTTAACGTTTTAAAGCCTAGCGGTAACTTTACGTACGACCAGGTTTAACATTCAAAAAATTCTACGTGGTGCCCACATTGCGTTTATGTGTTTTGTACGGATCTCAGAACAAACAGCAACTTTTGCCTTATAAAACATTAAGAGACTGGTTTTTATAACCGAAGTGGAGAGTGTTTACAGCGCGGTACGCACTGAGTCCTTATATAAAAGAGACATGCTTCGTCTTTAAGGGGTTAAACATAGTTCAGGTTAGCTTCAGTGCATAAAGGGCGAATTATATTTTTTATACATATGTACATAAATTATTCTTGTTTCTCTTTTTATTTAATGATACCTGCTTCGTTCCATGTGGCATAATGCGAATAGTCGTCATTTTACGTTTCATGGAATGATTATATGGGCTATTGATGACGATATAAGTATACGCTGTTTCTTAAATAACAGACGTAGGCCTATTGAAGGATTCTTAACTGATTTTGAGGTTTAAACAGGCTGACATAAAGAGAAACTGCCAGGTTCTTTAGGGCATGTGCGCTCAAGCATGATGCAAATGTGTACAGAAGTAGGAATTACGAATTTCAAACACCTTTAGAAAGAAAAATTCGTAGCACGCTTCTCCTTTTGTGAAGGAGAAAAAAGGAACAAGGCTGGGTCACGTGATAGCTGTGATTCCTGCTGAAGATTGTAAGAAAGAAGTGGAAGAAATGTGCTTTTGTCGATTCCATGTGACGGAAAAAACAAAGTGATACCTGATTCGACGTTTCGTCAGTTCCGCGACTATTAAATTCACTTTCTCATGCTGCTTTCCTCGCGTGGGTCGTATGTAGGCTCTATGATGTTGGCCAAGATGCTATAACAACTCTGAAAAAGTTAAACGTTACGGTTTATAATTGAAGGTTTGTTTTTCCCGGTGGTTTAGCGTGAAAGTCAATAATTCGAGTATTTTTAGAAGTGGATCCTTACCTCTTCAACCAAAGAAATTCCCTTTCCCTGGAAAAAGATTTTCTACTTTTATGGGGTTAAAATTTTCAAGACATCATTCACGTAAACTCCACCTTGAATCAGACACGGATAAAATTGGATTTATCTCATATCTACACAAAATAGCTTTCAAACAACAATTTCTGCATTGTTCTTTCGCCTACTAATTTTTTTCCTTATTGGTTCCCCGCATTGCGATCTACCAAATTAACCCTTTAAAGACGAAGCGTATCTGTTTTATATAAGGACTCAGTGCGTACCGCGCTGTAAACACTCTCCACTTCGGTTATAAAAACCAGTCTCTTAATGTTTTATAAGGCAAAATTTGCTGTTTGTTCTGAGATCCGTACAAAACACATAAACGCAATGTGGACAACACGTAGAATTTTTTAATGTTAAACCTGTTCTTATGTAAAGTACCGCTACGCTTTAACAGGTTAATTTCAGTGAAAGGGAAGTGCCACCTTGTAACATGCCATGAAGGCACAGAGGTGGAGAGCAATTATAGTGCTACTCTTTCTTAACCGCGGCCCTAGATGAGGGTGGGTGGTCAAACTCACTGGCCCGGCTGTCTTAATCCCTGTAAAGAACACCGGTACCCATTTTACAGGAGGCTGGGTGGTCCCCAGCGTCGATTTGAACGGGTAAGGAGAAGAGAAGATATTTTGCCACCACCGGCGTTCGAACACAGAACCATCTGGTTCGTAACGAGTCGCTATACCGACTGCTGTATTCTGGCCGCAACTCTTGTATAAATGTTTGTATTCCGCTATTGTAAGTGCTCGACATTACGACAGTGTATTTACTGTAGCTGATTGACCAATTAACTGTGCCTTTTCTTTCTGGCTTCGGATCCATGTAATAAATATCCATCCAAAACTATGCCGTGTCAGTTTTCATCCACCTTCCTTCATCGCAACTTATTTTGCTGCGGACAATTTGAACCTTTTTATGCATAGTAGGTGTACCTTTTGCTTTAACTTTAAAAACTGTACGTTTTGCACAGACGTATACAAATATCGCATTTATGTCTTTCGTGTGATTTTAAAAATAAACAGCAGTTTTCCTTTATACATCTTCATTCCTTTAAAGCCTACATATAGGTTCAACATCCAAATATTTTAAATTCTGTACAAAAAGTTTGTGCTATTCAAGTTTCTTAGAACAAATAACGATTATTTACTTGTAAAAATCAAATAGGTCGGGTTTTAAAACAGAGGCAGTGTGTTTACAGTGCGATATGAGCTGATTCTTTAACTGTACTTCAGATTAATCTTAGGCTTTAAAGTTTTCTTATGCTTATGTCTCTGGGGTAGGACCTGAATTCTTGTATTTTATTTAGACGATAATCTTAAGTAGCAACAAAGCATTTTTGACCATTGATAAAATTTGATTTTTACACCCAACAGGGGCTCAAAGCCAAGACGGGGAGACTGAGTGAATGAAAGACGGCCCGTCAATTGTAACGTGGCTTTGACTTGTCCTACAAAGGGTTAATATTAATCTTACATCCTATAGTATATGCTGTCCGTGGTATTTATGTTTACTGTCAAATAACTCGAACGAGTGAAGTACTGTATCTCTTGATTCCAGTATCCTAAGAAGACAATGCAAATCCCCGATAATTTTTGTTATGCAATACATGGACCGCCCAATGACTTTATCTTCTTATGTCCAGATATTTTCCCGTGCACTTTCTTTTCAAGTGCTTGTAACTTTCGTTGATCTCTCCAAGTAAGAAAGCATACCTTTTTAGGTGTTTTCGAAAAATTGTGAGAAGCGACTACTCACTTCATCATGTGTCTGTCTGTCTGTCCGTCTGTCTGTCTGTCCACATGGAACGCCTCCGCTCCCGCTGGACGGATTTTTATTAAATTTGATAGTTATGTATTTTTCCCAATTCTGTTTGAAAAATTTAATTTTCTTTAAAATTTGAGAAGAGTAACAGGTACTTCACATTGAGACTTCTGTACATATATGGTATCTCGGTGAATTCTTCTTAGAATTAGAAATGTTTCCAATAAAAGTTGTAGAGAAAATCAAAACTCATTTTATGTTCCATTACGTTTTTCCAAAAATCGTGCCTCTTATGGGATAATGCGGAAAAATATGCTACAGCCAGGCAGGCCACAGATGACAATATAATACGGCGCATGCGCCTTGCATGCTGGATAACTAAGGCTACGGACACACACTCAGAATATGTAATACTTATTGCTTTTCCACGGCAACACTGGTTAAGCGAACGTTCCTCAGTAGTAAGTTATATTTATGTTGCCAGTCTTGTTTGACGAGATTTGAGATTCTGGCACCGATGTTGCTGAAGATTCAAGTCTTCAAAGATGTTGAGACTCTTCACGGATTACTGACACCGAAGGTACACTGCTGTACCCTTTCTCTGTGAAATTTAATAGACTTAATTTACGCTTTAGTTTTGAGGCGGCGAGTTTAAATGCCAACAATTCCGCCGCGGGTTGACCTTTACATCACTGAACTTTGCAGAAACGAAGCAGTGTGTGCTTAATCAGAGTCTTGTACGAGTTCATGTGGCGACCACAGTAACAGTAGTAAGGTACAATATCAAATTGTTTACTTATCGGTAGTTTTATAGAGTAGGATAACTGCGTAACATATTTAAAAATCGAAATATTCTCTTCTTTTATGTCTTTAAAATATTTAGACTTTACTTATAAAAAGAGGATTGGTTTGTAAGTGAAGTAACAGCTTGGACCCAAATGGGAGGAAAGTCAATCGACTCGTCCACGGCTTCATGGCTTGCACAGCGATAGCTTTACCTTCATATATTCTGTTTGTAGTAAATATTAAGTTACCGCCATTTATAATAAATCTTGCTATGTCGCTGTAAGGTACAGCACGTCTCCATTTCTGTGACGATGCAAACGACGTAGGCATCGATAGCGGTAGGACCGTATTTTATTCAGTCACTAAATTTTATTCTTCCTGAAATTGACACAGTCCATGAATTGATTTCTTTCCTTATCCACAACAATTTCAATACTACAGATTTACGTAATGAATTTTTCAACGTTTCAACACTTCACATATCGTTTTTCTGTCCCTTTTCATCTTTAAAATTATACTTTCACTGTCTCTTTTCTGCCTGGTAGCCAAAATTTTATTCGTTTAAAAATAACACTTAACATGAAAAAGGTTTTAAAAATAAGTGGCTATTAATTGTGTTTGAGAGCATTTTCACCCACGAGATAATTCATCACAATGTTAATTTTAAACCGCATATGAGTGTAATGGACAGCAGACATGCCTGCCTTAAAATTGAATTTACTGCGCCTAATTACTTTGTCATTACTGTAGACACGTACAGCTGTTTTTCGCAGGCCACAAGACGCAATGAATAATAAAGTATCTGCCACGGATAACGCACGGAAAAAAGAGACGGAAAACGTTGCGTATCTTAATCTAGGGGCGACAAAAACTGAAGGAAGCGTTGTATCTTGTGACTTATAATCTCGAACCCCCCGAAATGTAAGGAAATTAGTAAGCAGAAATAAAAAAATGCCTTTATTTTCGTTCCATTCTTTTATTTATTGAATGAACTTTTTTTTAATTCTTGCACACGTGAGGTTACGTCTTGCATAAAGTGTATCATACATAGTAATGCCAGTAATGTCGAAGTACGGTGACCGGGACGGCCATCCAACCCGCCCTGCCCTAAGGAGGGTCTTGACACTTAATATGTGACTTTTTCTAAACTTTTCCTCCATTTGTGATGTGGCACTCACAAATCTCTATTTATTTCTTATGTGGTCCACATAAAAGGTATTTCCTTCCGTTACTCACTATTTAAAAGAATAAAGCTGAAAGTTAAAGGTAAAGTCAAAACTTTCTCTTTTCACTTCGTGAAGGCACGTAGGGCTGTTAGAGATAACGTGGAACTATGAGCCGTAACTAATTTCAACGGGAAATAATTTTAACGAACGAAAAGAATTTCCAAAAAAAACTCGGAACTCATACTGTTCTATTACACAAATTTTTATTTCTATATTTCTATTAGTATTATTACTGTCTTTACGCCCTTTTGTGAGTAACTTGCTACTTAAGTACAGCTTGTGTGTATGTTAAATTTGTCGGATATAACCTCAAAGTTTCCGGTGTTATTAACCCTTTAGAGACGGAGTGTGTCTGTTTTATATAAGGACTCAGGGCGTACCGCGTTGTAAACACTCTCCACTTCGGTTATAAAAACCAGTCTCTTAATGTTTTATAAGGCAAAAGTTGCTGTTTGTTCTGAGATCCGTACAAAACACATAAACGCAATGTGGGCAGCACGTAGAATTTTTTAATGCTAAACCGGCTGGTACGTAAAGTTACCGCTAGGCTTTAAAAGGTTAATGTTTGTAGTTACTGACTTAGAATCAGTACTATATGCGCAATGCGATAATATGCTTGTGTCCTGTATAGTTCCAAAATTTCCCTACCCTAGGACTAATGGTTCTTTAGCTATAGCATCACACCCAAAGTTAAGAAAATGTTTCCTCTGCCACTGATTTAGTTTATGTTGTACACACTGTTACCTTAACCAAGTTTCATACTCGCATTATTTCCCGATGATGAGCAGCAAACATCATTGCAGGACGCCAAATTAAGTGTCATTAATGTAAGTCCCGCCGATCCCAGTGGCCTTGCGGTCTAAGTCGTAGGTCTGCGGCCGAGCGCTTGCTGGGATTGTGGGTTCGAATCTCACCTGGGGCATGGATGTTTGTCTCTTGTGAGTGTTTGTGTTGTCAGGTAGAGGTCTCTGCAACGGGCCGATCCCTCGTCCAGAGGAGTCCTACCGACTGTGGTGTGTGTCTGAGTGTGATCAAATGAAATCGCAAACCCTCGACACCTACTGTGAACAAGTAGGTAGAAGAGGGAAGGACTAAGAAAGAAATGTCGGTCTCGCCTGACGCGTTTGCTTGTCCGCCATGTTGCTATTCGTCATATTACGACATTTAAAAATAACGGCGTTGAGGTTATTTCTAAAGACATAACTTTCACAAGTTGGCGAAACAGGGTTAACTGGTTCAAAAGTTGGAATTGGTGGTCACAGACATGAAAAGGGTGTGGCGATTTCTTAAGCCTTATTTTTAGTATTTCAGGAAGCTCTCGTAATATGTGGTTTGTTCAGAAATTAAGAGCTGAAATTCCGAAAATGCTTGATTATTTCGGAAAATAATTACGGAAGTCTCTTCTAAAACGCGGAGGATTGATTATACACAGTGAAATAAATATGTCTGTTGTTGCGCAGGCAGTGTATGTCAGCTGTGACTGGAGACAGTTTTCACGTGACTGTTCCCACCCACAAAGAATCCGTTCTCAAGTAAAGAGTATTACCAACGATAAACTAAAACTATAAAGAAGGAAAATACAGTGAATTTACGACTTCAGGACTTTATTCCTTAGGCCATACCAATTCAGAAGCGCCATAAACATTTGTCTCTGTTCCTAAGGTTTAAGGACGTACAATTTTCTGTTAAAATGTAAGAATAATTGAAAGCTGCTTGAATCAAGGTTTTGTTGCTTGGTTTAAGCCTCAATTTATAATTGTAATCCAAGCATGTGGTTCGTGTTAGTTTGTTAGGAATGTTCCTCACACGGATTGCAGCATCGAATATGCGATGGATCGATACATATCACGTTCCGTCTCTTTGCTTATACACAAGCTAACTTATTTCATGTACCGCAACATATAAAAATCTAGGTTGGTGAGGTCTGGAGATCCGGGTGGCCAGTGTTACGGATCACCACGACCAATCCATACATAAATTATTGATCGATATACGGTTTTCGCTGCATGTCTGAAGTGGGGAGGCTGACCATCGTGATCCGGTTCGAGACCCAATCGTGTTTCCTAAGGCATTTCTTTTACCAGATGCTGCTGGTCCTCTTGTGTTATGCCGAAGTGCGTTGATACTGACATCTTAGCTCTGTGATCTCTGCGAGGTCGATTTGCGCGTATGCGTATGACATTTCTGGCTGAATTATGTTGAGAATAAGATCATTAAACTGAGATATTAAGTCGTATAACGAATAGACAACTAAACGTTAAAGGGAGAGGTGGATGTTACGCCCCCAGTGATAAGAAACTCAGAAAACTGGGTACTAAAATCCTATGGACATAGTCAATGAAAGAAACAGAAAACTTGTTGAAGAAGTGCGTACCTCCTGTCACCACCGGCAAGAAGATGAGGAAGACATATATAGCCAAGTTGGAACGCAAATATTGAGTCCATCTCAGTGGGAAGTGGAGACTTTGAGGACAGATTAGTGTGGAAACTGCAGGCGACTGATGGAATAAAGCCAAGAGGGAAAGTAAAGTATACGAAGACATTCCTGGCCGCCTGTTTACTCCCTGATTGCGTACTGAAGAGGGGTGGCAGCTTAGGCCCAGCTTTACCTGCCAGCGTATTAGAACTCATACAAAATTCTGTCCTCCATTCATCGCCTTTAGTATTCTGGCACTCATGTATTTAGGATACGATACCCTAATGGAAAACGACGAATTAAAAGACCGAGACGGAGATGGAACTAAGTGGAAACATGTGAGATTGGGAATTGGATGAAATTCGATCAGGAAGTTTATGTAAAATGTTGAAAATGCTAGTTCTGCTACCAGATATTTATGATATAGGTGATTATATACTATTAATCGGGAATCAAATTAGTAGAAGCCGGGATAGCTCAGTCAGTATAGTGACTACGCTATAGATTGGACGATTCGGGCCTCGATTCCCAGAAAAGTTACGGAATTTTTCTCTCTTATGATGTCCAGATCAGCTGCGCGGGCCCACCTTAACCCAGGTGCCGGGAATTTTTTTCTCTGAGGGTAAAGTGGCCGAGGCGTGAAGCTGATCCCCTACTGCTTCTAATTCCAAGATTAAGAATGTGTGATGTTATACCTCAGCTTCGCTGTAGGCTTTCATGTTGTGGACAGGGCGAACTTTAGTTTTGGACAAGAAATAGGCTCATCACGACGCCTCTACACAAACAGAAGACAAGCAGCTCATCTCCTTGCAAGCTTCGATGGCAGGATAATATTGAAAGGGGTGTGAAATAATTTGTGGCAATGTAAATTGGATAGGACTGCTTCGGTTAGAAACATAAAGGAGTTTTTGAAAAGGTAAGTGAATTTTGTGATTTGTTGAAAGCAATGAATTGTTTGGTAAAGCGATTAAATGATATTTACAATTTAAGCTGAGCAATGGCATTAGTTACTCGATCTGTAAGTAAACGTAGAAAAGTAAAGCTACCCCCTTACAGGCCTGGACAGGCCCTGAGTGTTCCAGGAGGTTGAGGCTCCCAGAATCTGTAGACAGTCGGCACATGAAGGTTTTAAGCTTGTCAGCCCTAAGCACCGGCCGTTTTCACCCCACAGGCAATATTCCTGGCACTCCTTTCTGTTAGACCCTGTGTCGACCCAAGGGCCAAAGTGCGGCCGGAAGTATTAAGCCAATAAAAAAAATTCAAGTGACACCATCGGGAATCGAACTCGCGACCTTCTGGCTTGTAGCGCAGCGTGATGTGTAAGTAGTTATTAAATTATTTAATTTAGCCAGGTGGTTAGCAAGTAAATACGTTAATTTATATTTGTACAACAGAATATGCTGGCTCAGACGGTACTTCTGTTGGCCCGCACTTGAGAGTTCCGCTGTTAGAATACCGGCTCGGACACAGCGTATCCTACCTGATGTTCCCCGTAATTATCCCCAGTCCCTTTAGGACCTTTTTCACATCTCTTTAATCTTTATTCACTACCTATTCTACGCTATATAGCTTGTGCTGTTAACCCTTTAAAGACGAAGCCTATCTGCATTATATAAGGACTCAGTGCGTACCGCGCTGTAAACACTCCCCACTTCGGTTATAAAAACCAGTCTCTTAATGTTTTGGAAGGCAAAAGTTGCTGTTTGTTCTGAGATCCACACATAACACATAAACGCAATGTGGACACCACGTAGAATTTTTTAATGTTAAACCTGGTGGTATGTAAAGTTACCGCTAGGCTTTAAAAGGTTAAGAGCGTCTTTGAATAAACGATAAATTGATAAATGTGCAATACTTTAAGGTTGTCAGAATTAGCCGTTTCATGCCCTATTTCATCGCAGTTAAATGTTCGCTAATTGAATTACCTGTAAACACAGATATATGCTGTGTTACAGTCGTTACTGATCGGTAGCAATTTTGTTCGACATATCCAAGGAAACCCAACTCCTTCCTTAAGTGCATTTTTATGTTCCTGTACGCTAAAAGTTGAAGTGTAGCGAACGTTAAAGGAAGTGGATGGGAAGTGGGAGACTGGCTTGAAACAAAGGCATGGGTGGACTGGGGCGTCGTGAAACATTCGCGTGTTAGTAAGAAGTATTCTGGTTGTGATCAATATTCTGGTTGCAGCTGCAGTCAGATTTAGTGTAGCTCGTTTTAAAATAGGATGGGTAATCAACTTGCCGGTAGAAACTTGTAAAGTGTATATATCTTATCTGTAGACGTCGCGACACCACAATAGTGGAGTTTTAATGCACTCAGATTGGTCTGTGGATTGGTCGTCCCACTTGGGTTCTTACGGCTTTAATAGACGTGACTTCGCGGCTAATGATAGAAAGTAGGACCCTCAGCACGGGGCTTGATATAAATGTTACCAGAAGGAAAAAATGAAAAAGAGAACGACACAAGTGAGAATGACGTATTGGAGAAGTTGGACAGAGAGACAGAGAAATATTGAGAGAAGTATTAAAAATGTGAAAAAGAAACAAAATCAATAGGACATAAGTTAATAATGAACGCCCAGCAGGTGAAAGACACAAGAGACGAAAGAGGAAATAAATTAGGAATGAAAGAGGCAACAGGGTCTTACGTTTGTTTCTGGAACAGAAGCAAAACTTGCCGGACACACAGTTGAAGACGATCGCGAAGTGAAAACAGTTGTGACAGCATAGCTCTTTAACACATTAACGCTGAGTACCGGCTGTTCGTATTAACCATTTAAAGACGAAGCGTATCTGTTTTATATAAGGACTCAGTGCGTACCGCGCTGTAAACACTCTCCACTTCGGTTATAAAAACCAATTTCTTAATGTTCCATAAGGCAAGAGTTTCTGTTTGTTCTGAGATCCGTACAAAACACATAAACGGTATGTGGGCACCACGTAGAATTTTTTAAACCTGAAAGTAAAGAACACAAAATATAGCCTGTGCATTGGAAACTTATTTTCTGATCACCTCTCGTGAATGAATAAATATGGAGATAATTCAGCGTGAGATATCCGAACAAATATCGAGATAGCATAACATGACACGTACGACGCAATATCGAGTAAATTCACTGTGAAACGTCCGACAAAGTATTGAGAAAATTCACCGAGAGATTTTCGACGCTAATTGACCCTGAGGCCTGTGATACCATATCGAGAAAATTCGTCGTGACATGTCAGACAACATATAGAGATGAATGAGGCAGAATGGAAAGAGGAGAAATGCCTACAAGCTTCGATGCGGAAACATGGAAGAAATAGCCACTGTGAAGGCCCATATTCAGACGTGGGATAATATTAAAATCGATCTTAAATGTAATAGCATGGAAGGGTTGGACTAGATTTGGCTCAGGGTAGAGAGATGTGACGGTCTCTTTTGAACGCGTTCAGAGACCTTCAAGTACCATTACAGGCGCTGAATCTTATTACTAGCTGCAAAATGTTAACGTATCAAGAATAGGTCTTCTCCATGGAGTTAGTTACGTAGTTCAGAATAGAGTTGTTTTAACCTTTATCCTCCTAATGTGGAATATATGGTGAACTGCTAATAATGCCTGCACCACTAATGTACAATATTTGGTGACCTACATTTGGCAACGCTGAAAGGAGCCTCTTTGTCTCTCTCTCTCTCTCTCCCTGTGCACAATGTCTCGACACTGAATCAATCGTGAAAGACATTGAGACATTGTGCAGAGAGAGAGACAGAGAGAGACAGAGAGACAAAGAGGCTCCTTTCAGCGTTGCCAAATGTAGGTGACCAAATATTACACATTAGCCTTTTAAAGTTTAGCGGTAACTTTACGTACGACCAGGTTTAACATTAAAAAATTCTACGTGGTGCCCACATTGCGTTTATGTGTTTTGTACGGATCTCAGAACAAACAGCAACTTTTGCCTTATAAAACATTAAGAGATGGGTTTTTATAACCGAAGTGGAGAGTGTTTACAGCGCGGTACGCACTGAGTCCTTATATAAAACAGATACGCTTCGTCTTTAAAGGGTTAGTGGTGCTGGCGTTATTAGCAGCTCACCATATATTCCACATTAGCAGGATAAAGGTTAGTAAACCTTAATGTAACTTGACAGTTCGAAAGGATTTTTAACAACGGTGTATTACGCTTAGGATTAAAATTTTTCTGGATTTTATCCGTCACCAAGAATACGCAATCCAAAAATCAGAGGTAAATAAATGAAATATTTACGTATTCGTGTTTTGAAATATTTGTGTCGCCATCTATTCTGTGTCAGATGGGCTGCATTTAATTTAAACTTTTTCTTTCCAATGGTGCAACAGCCCCAAGTGGGCCAGGGCCTCCTCCTTATCGATGCTTCACGATAACACTCAGATACACTACATTCGGTAGGCCTCCTCTGGACGAGTCATCAGCCCGACGCAGTGACCTCTACCCGACAACACACAACAGAAGACACAGACATCCATGCCCTCGGCTGGATTCGTACCCACAGTCCCAGCAATCGAAAGGCTGTAGACCCACGCCTTAGACCGCGCGGCCACTGGGGTCGGCAATTTAAACATATAGTGCTGTTTATTTATGGTGGCCACTGTCTTGCGCGTTAGTGAAGGGGTAATTAGAGTACGACCGTAACGTCGGATTTCTCAAGCTGTAGGAGAGGGAATCGCAGCGTAAATGCACACTGCTGGCTAGGATTCAGGGTTAATTGCCATGAGGTATATTGATGTGGTTGCACTCAGGATTGGCCTTCCGACTGGCTGTTACGTAGTTTGTTTGACTGTGCACAGTTGTACCTTATAATTCACGTAGAATTCATACAGGAAGCGTACAAAGAGAAGTGCATTCATGATTACTAATATCACCACGATAAATTCTGTACAAAATATTTTCCTCCTATACGCAGCAATCAGCAAAATGTACCCACATTTTTATTTTTCGTGAAGATCTACTCGATTAATTTTTCCTGCACAACCAAAATTCGTCGGCCTAGAGAAAGTAATAAAACTCCCGATTTTAGTGGTAATGACTTGAACAAACTTTAATATATGCTTTGTAGACGCCTGCCGCTTGATGAGATGTATGCTTGCGTGTAGAGGGTGTAATGAGAGAGTCGACATATTGGATACAAATAGGTCTACTGCTTTAACCTTTTAAAGCCTAGCGGTAACTTTACGTACCACCAGGTTTAACATTAAAAAATTCTACGTGGTGCCCACATTGCGTTTATGTGTTTTGTACGGATCTCAGAACAAACAGCAACTTTTGCCTTATAAAATATTAAGAGATTGGTCTTTATAACCGAAGTGGAGAGTGTTTACAGCGCGGTACGCACTGAGTCCTTATATAAAACAGATGCTTTTCGTCTTTAACCTTTTAAAGCCTAGCGGTAACTTTGCGTACCACCAGGTTTAACTTTAAAAAATTCTACGTGGTGCCCACATTGCGTTTATGTGTTTTGTACGGATCTCAGAACAAACAGCAACTTTTGCCGTATAAAGCATTAAGAGACTGGTCACTGAGTCCTTATTTAAAACAGATATGCTTCGTCTGTAAAGGTTTAAAGAGTACCTTTGGTATTTTACTTACAATCGTGTCATTGAAAAACTGAAAAAGAACATTCTTTTTGCTGATACACTCACAAACAGAGTGTGGCTGGCAAAAATGTGTCAAACTCTTTAAAGAGCACTTTGTACCACATCAGTTTTGTTATGACACATTTCAGCAACGTGAAATCGCACTCAATGGTTGGAAATGCGCAAACGTTTATGATTTCGGTTGTATTTAAAAAGTCCTTGAAAATATGGAAGTGTTGACACTGGTAATATCTGTTACAGAAGAAGCATTTACTGTGTTTTAATATTTATACCCTTTAACAAGGAGACGATTAATTTAAATCAGGAGCATAAACGCGTTCAGATGCGTGGTCCAATATTTTACATGAATCATTAGTGCTAAATTTAGCCCATCTGTTACATATGTTTTCTATATTGTTCCTACCGTGCATTGTCGATAACCAAATCACACAGTATTCACTCCAACACAATACACTGTATTGTTTTATGATACTAATTATTACACTACCCTGTTAATGAATCCAACATGTTGCGATCCATCTTCAGGGATTCCTGTGAAAGTAACATTTCACAAAGCTAAATTATCAATGCGTATATATTTTAAAAAAGATATAAAGGGACGTTACATGAGTCATTAGCGTTACATTTAGCATATTACATATATATTATGTAGATAGGAAAATAGATAGTTAATGAATCGGAGAGAATGAATGCACGAAACAAACAAGGAAAGAAAATACCTAACTGTCTAAGGCCCTCCGTTCCCTAGCTTACATCGTGGATGGTTTTTAAAATATTGATCTGGTCAAAAAATTTCCTTCTTTTATGGAAACCGCAGGATCTTTGACCTTTTCACAAAATATCCCTATGCTGACGTTATTGAATCAAGACCAAACTCCCTCATATTAAGAACATTTTTAATATTATCTCCTATTCCTCTCAAATAGTTTCTTCTTTCTTAATTCTGGACAAAAGTACTCTGAGTGTTTCATCTCGTGCAATTCTTCTCTAGTTTAATTCACGAAGTCAATCATTCCAGCATTAAAAAAGAGATATGTTCTTGGAAGAACTAAATAAAAGTTGGTGTCACAAGCAAAATAGACCTTAAATCGGCCTGGGCTTTGTTCAGCAGGTGTGTGTTGTAGTTGTGATACTTGTGCTGAGTGCAGCCTTATGTTGCATTGCTGCTACGTTACCGTTTGTGACCAGTGAGCAATCGCTGTGGTTGTGATATGATCTGACACACACAGATGTGGTGGAAATATCGGTTTGGTGTAAATTACCATCGTTAAGCGTAACCTACACCAGAAATCATCTGCATCACATTTCATAGTAGGTTGAATATTGAATCGAAATAAATCAATACCTGTAGAACAGCTGACAGTGCTAAAATCTTTGCTAGTACAGGAAACAAATACCCTGTAATGTGTGAGGGGACTTATTTACAAGTATTGCACACGAATGATTACCCACTTAGAATGGGGAGGAAAAGTGTTTGTACTTCTTCTGTTTTTGAATTTCAGGTTAGTGTATAGAAATACGGAGGCACGCCGTGGAGCAATTGGTTGAGGCACTGCGCTACAAGCCGGAAGGTCGCGGGTTTGATTCTCGATGGAATAGGTGAAAATTTTCATTGATTTCATCCTTCCGGCGCGCTATGAACCTGGGGTTGACTCAGCTTCTAACAGAAATGACTGTCAGGAATACTTCCGGGGGTAAAGGCGGCCGGTGCCTACGGTTGGAAATCTGGGAACCTAAGCTTCCTGGAAATGTAGGAGTCTGTCCAGGCCTATATAGGGATGGCTTTACCTTTACCTTTAATTCTACAAAGAAATATATGTCTATCACCTGTCCCCGTGCCCGTAACTACTGAAATTCATGGTCACCTTCGGATGTCACTAACCCTTCGACGACACTGGGGTTTAAATTCCAACTAATGCCCGAGACGAAAGGGGTTAAAATTTATAATGTCCTTACATGATTTCACGACAGTAGGGTGCACAGATGCCGGCAGCCTGTAAGGCAATAAAGGTGCATATATCGCAGCGGGGGGGGGGGGGGGGTTGGTACGTTAAAAAGTTATGTAGGCCTGTGCCATGGCTCAGGCAGTCGCCGGCCTCTTATCGCCAAGACACGGGTTCAATCCCAGGCCAGTCCTTGTGGCATTTGTGGCTTACGTATTGGCACTGGGATAATTTCTTCTTAAAGTACATGGGTTTTCCTCTACCATTGTCATTCCAACAATGCTCCATACTCATTCATCTATCACCGACTTTATATAATTTCAACAATTGACAGCGTCGTTATACAAACACATAAAAAACCCGTGTAACAGTTGTAGTTAATTTTCAGTGCGTAATTTATAATTTAATACAAAAATTTATAGATATGTGTATAAGAAGTAAGCATGTCAAGTATGCCGTGTTTAATTTCATTGTTACTTTCATCAACCGTAACGTGAAGGGAAAAAATGTGAAGTTATTCCTTTCAATAACTTCCAAATTATCAGCGCGCCTCTGTACTTGAAGTTCAGTGTTATCTTAACGTAAGCACTATGTTGAAGTTCTGAGGTTCAAGGTCACGATGGTTTTCCTTCGGGTAAACACGTGTGGATACTCATTGGCCTGGAGGCTGGATATATTGAAGAGAATAATTCTGCTGTTAAGTCAAACTAATCTGGACATTAGAGAGTCATTTGCCAACTAAGTTAACTTATCTCTTTTCACAGAAAAAAACGTGAATTTTTCCCAGTCTTCGTAATGCTACTGCTCTTTCCTGAAATACATGATCTCATCTCTAGGCCAATGTGCTAAAAATTTACGTCACACGAAACGAAATTTAAGACTGCCATTTTGTAGCTCACATTTGAATTCTAAGGACCCCCGCGTTCTTCCTTTTGTCGGTACATAAAGATAATAACGAAGGAAGAGTGACGTAAAATGGAATGGAATTCTAACTCGCGTCGCCCAAAGTGTCTGCTTAGTCGTTAGGACAGACTGACTGATAAATACGCACAGGAAATAAATGGTGATTTTCTGTGCGAAAGCAAACTAAAACAGCTGCGAACTTGCAAAGTTATAGGAATAAGTAGCAGACTTTTATGGAAAAGAAGATTTTTTCTGACTGTTTTGACTCTGCACAAGTTTATAGTTCGTAATTTAAGACATTATAGGCGAAAGTCATATTTTTTCAACTAAATTAGTTTTCTTTTAGTAGAAGAAAAGAAGAAAAGAGAAGAAGAAGAAGAAAATATTTATGGATCTAATAGAGTGAAGGTTTAAGTCTGCTAAAATGTTACCCCGTCTCGACTGCTAAATAATAACCGACGTTTCGACGGATTTAAGTAATTTCATCTTCAGGATCATGCAGTTCAAGAGCCCTAACACGACGCTACTAGGATCCCTCAAAATGTCAGTAACTGTTCCTTAATCTACACGCCATACTGAAGTGTAATCCATTTAAATATCCATGAGCTAGCTCATTATGTCAGTTGGATACTATTGGCGCTCGCGTTGCGTCTTATAAGTTTAATTTCCTTTGATTCTTTATTACAAAGACATTCCCTGATCAAAAGCATGAATCCAAGTAGCATTCCAAATCTCTCATTACCTTTCTTTGCTGCTTATATACTCTACCACGTGTGGCTGTGGGATGATTAACTCTTTGTCTGAGTAGAATTATAAACTTTAAGGTATGTCGAGGGCTTTAGCTACCGAATTAGACAAGCTTAACATCAAATATAGGTATATGCAGCAGTAGCTAAATATTCATTAAACAATTACCAAATGATTGTGGAGGAAAATGGATAACCTGCTCTAACACAATGGATAATGATAGACTTATCCATTTACTTCGATATAAACCAGAGATATGGAGATTTAGGGATTAGAATAAAAATAGCAGTGTAATCAGAACAGCGTTGAGTGTAATCAGTGAATGTCACAAGGATATTAGTGTTTTATGTGAACTACCCAACAGGGATTGAAATTAGGCGTGATGCAAGGGTGCGTAATCACAAATATAATATGCAGTGTGTTGCGTGTATCTATTCGTCCTTTCTGTTATTGAAGTACAAATTTAAACCTGTGTGGTGATGGGTTTATGGATTTTATCCATCGTCCGAAGAGTAAAATATTAAAAATATTAAAAAATTAAAATCACAGTGTTTCGGAATCTGGCTCTGCTTCCGTCCTCAGGTGAACGGAAGGGGAGAAGGGAAGAACAACTATTCTGTTCTCGCCCTCCGTTAACCTGAGGACGGAAGCAGAACGAGGGTCCGAAACGTTGTGATTTTAATTAATATTTTTAGTATTTTACTCTTCGGACGATGGATAAAGTCCATAAACCCATCACCACACAATATTATACACTATCGTCAAAACCTTTCAAAATTTAAACCTGTAAAATATGCATTACTGATTCTCATTACGCTGGATTTAAGTATAAAGCTGTCGTGCACCTAAACCATCTTAATACCGATTGACAGCCTTTTGATTAACGGTACCGATATGGCTACTGTGTGAGAGAGCGTATGTTATGGTAGGAAAATCAGCTGCATTAAAAGATGTCTTGTGAAGATTTGTGTGCTGAAGATGTTCATATGTTGAGAGATACCTGTCCAGTTTTAGGCGCCATCTCAAAATTGCGAAAAGTGACTACTAGCTTCGTCATGTGTGTCTGCCCCTCCGTCCGTCCGTCTACATGAAACAACTCGGCTCCCACAGGATGGATTTTTATGAAATTTGGTATTTCAGTATTTTCCTAAATTTTGTCGAGAAAATTCAAGTTTCCTTAAAATCTGCTGAGAACTGTGGACACTTCACGTAAAGACCTAAATACATTTATGATAACATCTCGCTGAATTCTTCTTAGAATGAGATATATTTCAGAGAAAATTGTAGAGAAAGTCAAAACACACATTCCCTTTTCGACAATATTTCCCCGAAAATCGTGCCCTTTAGGAGATAATGTGGAAAAATATGGCAGAGCCATAGAACCCACAGACGGCAATATAATACGGCGCATGCGCTTTGCATGTTGGATAACTAAGGCTACAGACACACACTTAGAATATGTAATACATACTGCTTTTCCACGGCAACAATGGTTACGCAAACGCGCTTCAATGTTACGTTCATACTTAAACTGCCTGTGTTTTTAACGAATCGAACTGACATACGTTGTTAGTTTCCTAAATTTGGTTGTGAAAACACTGCCTTAGTTAAACTGTTCTGTCTGCGTCATCAGGCGAAGGCAGAAACTTCTTCATTTTTATCTTAGGTGGGAGTTTTTCTATATCTGGATCTAGATAAGGATTCGCTCTATCCATTGAGAACAACTGAATAGGTTTCTGCTGTACACGACCACTATTTTGTCTGCCAACTAGTATCACTTTTCACTCGGTCCGTTTCACCTGACGGCAGCAAGCCCAGCGCTGGTTGCTACTGGGATTTGCCGTGAGTCGGGGTCCACGCATTTTAGTTGAATATATTTGCTGTTAATATTAGATGCTTACTCATGATATTTAAAGAACCTGCTGGAACTGATTCCTTTCGATTCTCATCCACGGGTCACAACTAACCGACACCTTGTTCATTGCACGTCGAAGATTTGTAATTTAAGAATGCCGACAGGAAGTGACCAGCGTCACTTCTCAGGTGAAATATTTTCACTGTACATTTACATGATGACGGGTACAAAATACCTCTCCTGAAGGTTGTGTTTTTATAACTAACACGAGAACGTGTAATGTGTTATATATGTGTTAGTCTAAATAGGACCATTTATAATAAATATTTAGATTAGTTTTAGAGAATTATTTTCAACGAAATGGGGATTGTAAGAAACAGTGTTGCCGTGAAATACAGTGAAACTCGGTTACAACTCCATGAAAGGGACTGAATCTTTTGTGTCGTTATAAACGAGTGTCGTTATAAGCGAGGAGTGTAATGTTATGGTTAAAAGGGAGGAATTAATTGGTACCACAGAATATCTGACGCTATAAGCGAAGTGTCATATAAACCGATGTCGTTGTAACCGGGTTCGACTGTATTTTTATGTGAGTGTAATTGAAGGACCGTTATTACTTGGTATGTGCAAATTGTGTGATGATGTTTCACAAAGAGCCACTCTGACCATGTCATCCTATTTGGAGAAAGCAACAAATTTGACGTCTTCTATTCACTTTCCTGACTCAGATAAACACGAAGGACGGGCAAATATAACCTTTGGGTTGCGATATTTGAAGTTCTCGCTGTTGTGTTGAAGAAGATTAACATATTCTTGGAGCTGACATTTAACCTTTTAAAGCCTAGCGAGTATTTTACGTAGCAACTGGTTTAACATTCAAAACTTCTACATTGTAGTGACATAGCGTTTATGTGTTTTGTGTGGATCTCAGAGCAAACAGCAAAGTTTACCTTATACATCATTAAGAGAATGATTTTTATAACCGAGGTGGAGAGTGTTTACAGCGCGGTACGACCTGAGTCCTTATATAAAACAAATTACCACTCGTCTTTAAAGGGTTAAAAGAGGCGGTTCACATGTTCTCGTATACACGTGACGTCTGTCTGCTGGAGCATTGCGTGGAGGAGGGAAAAGCAGCTGGGAAACAGCAGGGCCTCGGGACAACCTTTCTTCCGGAAGCACTGAGTATTATGTAGGTCTATTGTTTAAGTTAATAAAATGTATTTTATGAATCTCTGCTAGTTTAATTCTCTACACGTCTCACTCAGAAAGATGTTAGAGAGATAAAACCATGCGTATATTAAAATTTAACGCAAAGTGAACCGCTGGATATAATCAAGGTAAATATCAGTCTCATTTGGTTGTGGTCTGTTTTTGCAATCTTTTATTTAAAGACGATGTCAGAGAGGAGCTGCAGTGTAGGAAGCAACTTAGGTAAGGGCCACGTATAAATAAATTAAACATCTCTTACTTATTTGATAGTATCTTACTTCTGTTTTTCCAAATATAAAAGGTTTGTTCCGGTTAGTTGTGAGTCTCATTTCTTTAGAAAATATTTTACGTCATACTTCACCGCCTGCCCTTTGTTCGTGAACTACCGTAACATTTTTTAACACGCAACTTGCGCGAGCCGTAACAGTGAAGGGTGCAAGCCACCTTGTGGTGCCGCTGTTACAAAGAGTCGGTCAAAGATGAATGCATTAATACGAAACACTGGGGGAATGATACAGGAGAAGACCGAAGTGCTGGGAACATAGCCTGTCCCAGAGCCACTTTTCTCGCCACAAATTCCAGATAGGCTGTCCTGGGATCGAACCACGCCTTCCGCGTTAATGGGTGGCTACTAACCTCCTGAACCATGGCATGGCTGTCTCTAGTAAGCAAGATATAGTATGTATGTTTTATGGATCTCTGTTACTTCAATTCTCTACACACTTCGCTCCGGATAATACTGCAGAGATAAACTCATAAATGTGCACAAACTTCCACACAAATGGGACTCCGGTTAGATTTAACCCTTTAAAGGCGAAGCATATCTGCTTTATATATGAGGAGCTAGTTCGTACCGCGCAGTAAACACTCTCCGTCTCGGTTACAAAAACCAATCTGTGAGTGCTGTACGGGAAAGTAATCGCTGTTTGTTCTGAGATCCATACAAAGCACATAAACGCAATGTGAGCACCACGTAGAATTTTTGAATTTTAAAGCTGGTGGTACGTAAAGTTACAGCTATGCTTTAAAAGGTTAAGGTAAATACCGCTCAAATGTGGTAGTGTTTCTATTATACGGTAATTAACGTAAGTAAATTTTATTTCTTTTTAATATTATTTATTTATTTATTTACATTCTTTTGACGACAGGACGTCCGTATATGTAAGGTTGTTTCTGTGTAAGCCGCAAAGGCGTGTGGTGGCAATAGCGCTGTAGTTCCACACGTTCTTAACCCCGGCATTAGATGCAGGTTAACAGATTCAAGCCCCGGCATTTTTATCGCGAGTTGAGAGGTAACGTTACTAATTGAATAGGATAACAAATGGACTACAGAGCCTGTGTGGAAGATCTTGAGTAAAATAATTCTTGCTCCTGCCAGGCGTCGATCCACGATTGCTCATTCGTCCATCCCTTGGCCTAGTCACTATATCGACTGAGCTGTCCCGATTTTACTTTAAGTTGCCTGTGGTAACGATGGTAGATTTAGAACAGATTACCCTGAATAAGTTATGGTGCTCTTCGCCATTGCAGGCACTTGTTTTAAAATGAGAAATTCTAACACGGTAAGATCTGATGGAACAAAACACATGTTGCTCTGTTTTAGGTGCATTAGTAATTCTGTAGTTAGATATTACGTCACGTACTCATGTGCGGTTGGCTGAATTGGCGAATAGGTGATGGCGGATCGATATCTTGTTCAAACAGTGCGACGTGCGTGAATCAAATTGGTGTGTGGGTGTGCGATAACACGAATACGATGACGTACGCATGTTTCGAGGAATATCCAGAAACTGGAAGATTCGATACGTAAGTTTTTCGGTGAAGCTACTTAGAGATACAGAAGGAAAGAAACAAACAAACAAAGATACGTAAGTTTGTATTTATCGTTTATTTATCGTTTATTAATTTTTTACATTAAATAAAAATAAAGAAATTTGTAACGGAATCTTAAAGAACATCAGCTTTATTTGAAATCTGTGCACGCCGTGTCTGCGAGAACCAAGTTAAGTCAGACGCCTCCACCCCTCAGCAAAGTAACACGAATTTTGATTGTCTGAGACGCTAGGATTTCTGCAGATATCTCTTTGACTTCTGGAATCCAGCGGTTTAAACACATCCGTATGTAACAGGGCTCGTCTGCACTTAGGAAAAATTGTTCTTACTGTGTTCAGTTACAATGGGCGGCACTTGCCGGAATATTATTGGTTTGAGAAAAAATTTTCCAGCTAACTAACTAACTAACTAACTAACTAACTAACTAACTAACTAACTAACTAACTAACTAACTAACTAACCAACTAACTAACTGACTGACTAACTAACTAACTAACTAAACTAACTGACTGACTGACTGACTGACTCACTGACCGACTGACTGACCGACCGACTGACCGACCGACTGACTGACCGACCGACTGACTGACTGACTGACTGACTGACCGACTGACTGACCGACTGATTGACAAAGAGCAGAGTCATTCTTGAAAGTCTAATAATTCTACAATTATTTAAGAAATTCCCCGCATTTTATGGAATCCGAAAGTTCATTACAATCTGTCCGTATCCTGAGTCAGATCAACCCAGTCCACGCCCTCCCACTCCCACTCAGTTTCTTTAAAGTCTATTTTGTTGTCATTTTCCCGTTTCCGCCTAGCTTTTCCAACTAACTCCTATCCTTTAGGTTTCCCCGCTAAAACCCTGTGTGCACCTCTCCTCTCCTCCCTACATGCCACATGCCCCTCCCATCTCATTCTTCGTGACTTAATCTCCCGAATAACATCTGTTGAGGAGTAACAATGATGAAGCCCCTCATTATGCAGTCTTCTCCAGTCTTCTGTTATCTCAGCCCTCTTAGGCCCAAATACCTTCCTCAGCATATTATTCTCAAACACCTTCAGCATAGGTTCTTAGCTGAGTGTGACAGAGTATTTTTCACACCCGTTTAAAACACGAGGCAAAATTGTATTTCAATATGTTTTAATGTTTAAATTTTTGGAAAATAAACGGGAAGACAGGAAGTTGTGGATAGCATTACAATAAAATAATAAATATCATAGAAAAGGAACTTCTATAGTAGGTTCCTATAAGTTGGTTGCGGGACGAAGACCTTTCGTAGGGGACTTCATAAAGATTTTAAAGTTCCGTTACTCAAGTGACAGCCAGGTTATAGGATTGCTCCGCTGTGTGCTGTTGTGCTTAGTGCATGACGAGGTCTAACATATTTAGCTTAATCGTATACACGAGAGATAGATAAATGACAAAATATCTTACACTTATAAAGTGAATGGATTGCCAGAATGGAAAAGGGTCTTCCAAATAGCTATTCCAGGCACACGTTTTACTTTAATGCTTCAGTAATTTAATCAGTTATAAAAGATAACGTACGCTGGTACAAGTAAAAGCAAGTGTTATGGGAAGGTAGACGAGAGAAAGTAAAAGACCCACCCATCAGTTTTTTCCCTTCAGAATTCATATCTGAGTTATATTCCATTAGTGCTGTAAAATTCAAACAAGAAGATGTTAGGTGTTACTTTGCGATACTCTTCAAAGTTTTGCCAGTCTCCATTTCTCCCTTCATGTAATTCAGCATCGTGTGAGACAGGTTTATAATATAGTTGTCCCAAGCATGATACTCGTTTCTTTGGTATGACACTTTTAATAAGGAATTGCTAGCCGAAATATTAAACGTCACGGTTTTACTGCATGGGTTTTTACTCCTACAGGTTGTACTGTTGTTTTATTTTATTTTATTTTATTTTATTTTATTTTATTTTATTTTATTTTATTTTATTTTATTTTATTTTATAGTGCAAATATTGCATTACTTAAGTATGGATTCTGTACGCAATATATTTGCTGTACATAACCACATATATTAACTCGGTCGCCTGTTAAATGTTTGTAATTTACTGGCTCAGCTCCTGTGATTCATTATTTTCCACCATCAGAAGTCAAAGAAATATACTACATGTCTGCAGTTTTGTTGCTGTAGATTGTGGAATTAGACCTTCTGCCTTGGAGCCGCCTCCAGTGGCAGTTTAAGTTCAAGCTAAGTTTCATGACACACGTGTGTGGTCTGTAATTTTGTATTTCCGAATTGTGACGCCATGTAGGCTGGTGGGAATTTACTGAAATTTCCGAGAAAATCGCTGCCTTATTCATTTACCCTGAAGATGGAAAAACGGATTCCACTGAGGCGTCGGAAAGTTTCTCGTACAATAGATGACATCACAACACAATCAACAGCATTCTTTGTATGCACCGTGGAGATAACCTCAAATGTCGCTTCACTCAGTCGGTTAAAAAGATTAGAAAGGACGAGTATACAAAAATGCACACCATAATGATACCGGAGGTCTGTTTCCTTTGCTTAAGAGAATGAAGTATTATAAAAGGCTTTGAAGTTCTTCTTCAGACACTTTATTTTTATTGAAAGTTTATAGGCCTGTAATGTGTGAGACTTTCGGGAAGTCAGATGATTAGAGTGTATAACAATATAAAAGAATAGGTAGGCCTACCATCAATACAGCTTTTATTTGATTTATGTTCGATAAATTAATACATTTTATTATATAACTAATTAACTCCATGGAGAAGAGTCCGTCCTGAGAAGCTAACAGGCCCTCAGCGCATTTTATGGAACCTGATGGTTCATTATCGCATTCACAAGAGCCCGCCACCTGTCCCTATCCTGAGCCAGATCAATCCAGTCCATGTGCCCCCATCACACTTCCTGGAGATGATGTTACCTTATTATTTACACTTTAACGAGCATGCATCAAATACAAGTTCTGTTGATGGTATCTGTTCTTGTATAGTTCTCTATGTCACAAATGTTTATTAACAAATTTTACCGAAGAATAATTAATGATGACAGGATTTGTTGTCATCGTCTGGCGTAGATGCCTCGAATAAAATACTTTATTGTTGTAACACACTAATTACAGCTACATGTTCCAGCTCGTGTTAAGCTGTCCCGATGTTGTAAAACTTTGTATAAGGAGAAAGTGTGCGACTCTGTATGTAACTTTTCTGTTTGTATGATCTTGTACAGCCTGAATATGGCTCAGCGCGAGCCGAAACATGTAGCTGCAACTGAGTCATTGATAAACGTGTGTCTATTTACTGACTTATTTGTGTATGTAAAGCAGAGGGATTGATTGTATCAAGTTGATACTGCAGTCAGTAGAATGACTTGTCTATGGCTGGACGATCAGGGACATGTCTATGGCAGCACGATCAGGGAATTATGTATGGCTGGACGACTAGCAGCTTGTCTATGGTGGCACGATCAGGGACTTGTCGCTGCCTGCACGATCAGGGACGTGTATATGGCTGGACTACCAGGGACTTCTCTAAGGCTGGACGATCAGGGGCTTCTATATGGCTGGACCATCAGGGACTTGTCTAATGATGGACGATCAGGGACTTTTCTATGGCTGGACAACCAGGGACTTCTCTAAGGCTGGACGATCACGGGCTTCTATATGGCTGGACCATCAGGGACTCGTCTAATGATGGACGATCAGGGACTTTTCTATGGCTCGACAAGGAGGGACTTCCGTGTCTGGAAGATAAAGTTTTGATTCCCAGCAGCGGCAGACAGTTTTACTTCGACGATTCACCCGGTTTCTATGCCTACAGGTGATAATGCGACCTTAGCCTCAGGGAAATCAGCAGCATACGAAAATGTCTATGTCAGAGTGCACAAAACCCGGCCGTCTGCTCTCCCGCGCCATTAAATTTTGTGCCGTTTCGCCCATTATTCTTGCGTCATCAGCGTGGAACTTGCTTCGTGTCACAGTTCAGATGTCTACAGTTTTGGGGTGGCTCCTAGATTTTTGGAAAATTTGTGTAACCTTGGTCTAGGTTAAAAATACATGAAGAGTTACCTACACTTCAGCGTACACCTACATACTCTAGATACATTTTTATTGTTTTTTGATATTATTCTGCTTTTTTTAATTTTACATTATTATTTTTCTTGCCTTACAATTCCAATTACGTGAAGGCGTAATATATTTATGATATCAATAAATGTTTCTCATAGAATTAAGGGCTGTCGGAAGTTTCTGTCAGCAGTTTTTCTTCTAGTAATTCTCGAAATTAATTAGATATGGAGGAGTAGGTGTATATATAGTCTAATGAAACGAATTAAGCAGTAAATTGGAATGCAGAGGTTTGCTAATACTTTCTGCGTAAAGGTATGCCGTATTGAAGTACATCCTTCTGTGGTCCGAGCTAAGAATAAAGCGGAACATATATACATTTAAATGTTATTAAAGCTGAGTGTTGTATATTATAACAAGCCATTTTGCTGTTTAATTGATATTCCATGTTAAATATGTATAGGGTCCGCAAAAAATCATTATTTTTGAAAGGCGTTTTCATAAAATATTTATTTCAATTTAAATAAATGATGCCATTGTATACGTTGCCATATTGTTTCCACTATACATGATTTTGTTTCAGAATTTTGCCTAACAGAGTGTTTTCATATGTATAAGTGAGGGATGCACAAATTCGGGCTACTAGGTCGTCCAGAGAAATAAATTGTAAAAGGCACCGCCGGTATTTGTGGGTTTTCGGTATGGAAGTCACGTCATATCACACTTCTAGGTTCCTACAATTTTAAGGCGGCTCCTAGTTTTATGGAAAAATTTTGGACCCCCTGTTATAAGTGTTGGTAGCCTTTCCATCGTCATTCATGGCCTGAGGAATTTTGTCTCCCTAATGTATGCTGTTACAGTTTCCGTTTCATATGTCTGTAGCCAGTTTGCTAGGTACTCTTAAATGTCAGGGAAAATATTTACATTTGATCAGAGATTTTATTTGAGCAATTTTTTTTTTGGAATTCATAAATTCAATTGACTAGCAATTGATACGCTGAATTTAAAAAAAAAATTTCTTTCTTTTCCCTGTATGTTTTCTCAAGTCATAAGTTGTAATGAATATCAACCACGCAGTTCCTATGTATTTCACTGACAGTGAACAAACTTAATTCACCACAATGCTTTTGGATGTTTCGGTCGCTTATTACTTACTCAAAAAATTAACACCTTTTATGTAATTCTATGGTTTGTTAGTGATTTCACAGGAGCTGTTTGTGGACGCAGTTGTGAGCCGGTTGGTTTCTGTTAAATTTATCACAACATATGCACTAGGATACCCGTGTTAAGTGGGTCCCTGTCACCACGGCATGGCGCGTCCTCAGGTTGCGGGTGGAGGAACGGCCTTCAGTTATGGAGGGTAGCTGCGAGTACATCGAATAAGCAGTCGCGGACAGCCGACAAGGGGTGGTTCTCCAGCTTGGGAGTTGGGCGAGGTGCTAACAACTCACTGTAAAAATTGTGATTTTACGAAACAGACAAAAAAAGCCTCGGACCTGGCCCAGGCATAGATGGGAGGATAATATTAAAATGGATCTTCAAGAAGTGGGATTGGGGCATGGACTGGATTGATCTGGCTCGGGATAGGGACAGGTGGCGGGCGATTTTGAATGCGGTAATGAACCTCCGGGTTCCATAAAATGCGGGGAATTTTTGACTAGCTGAGAACCTGTTAGCTTCTCAAGAAGGCCTCTGGTCCATGGAATTAGTTAGTTAGTCATTAAGCTATATTTTAATATTATCCTCTCAACTGCAATGACGTCACACGACTGTTCTATTTCCTTCACGTTATGGAATAAAAACGTCTAAGAATTCTTCTTTTTCAACATACGCCCTACTCCTGAAGCCTCTCTCATCGTCCTTGACTTGATCATCCAATGATATCATGTGAAGCTACGCATTGTACGGTTACTCCACGCACCCAGCGGCACCGGCAGTGAGGTGCGTGATTGTGAACTTGCTTCACCAAGGGGTTTCTAAATTTAATGATTTATTAAACCAAAAAATAAAAATGCATCGAAAAACAAAACTAATTTCGTACAATGTAAACACAGATGCCGTCCTCACAACTTGTTTTAGTTCAAAAGTTATAATTGGCTACATGTTTCAACCACCCATGTGGTCATCATCAGGCGTCATTACAAATGTAATAGGAAAAAACTTTGCCACTGGGATCTCACTTGACATTACATGTCAGAGTAATTTTTGTGCATACAATTTAATTGGTGCAAACGTGTAAAGTTTTTAAATTTGTAAAATACAAAGTTATAAATTATAAGGATAAAAATCAGTATTTTAAAAATTTTTAGGTTATTTAAGATCAGCGTACAATAACTGGAGGTTTCGAAGGTGCTCTGGGCGTGCATTAGTTGAAGCTGGGTGGTGGTGGGGGGATCGCTGTGTATTGAGCTTATCGGATGATGCGTCGTCTGTTTATGATGTATATCGCATTGGAGATCTGCGATATAGGCTTGTTGTCAATTGCCACTGAAGGTAAGATCGACTGTAAAATGGGTATGTTTGTGCGGATGGAGTGATGGTAACTTTCGGGTGTATATATTTCTTAACAGTTGTATTTCCCATGTTGTTTAACGGTATCTTCTGGGCTAGTGATATTTTCCGGGTTTATATTTGGATTGTTGTTAGCTTGAGTTGTGGAATCTTTATGTATTGCATACCGATGTAAGAATGACACTTAAATATAGGACAAAAACCGTCCTCAAAACTTCAATAAGTATTATAGGTTGTTATTTATAAAACAAAATACAAGGCAACATGTTTCGATAACTCATGTGATCATCATCAGGCCTGAATACAAGAGATGATGTAAGAAGATTTATTGTCTATGAGATCTGATGGGGACTTTACAGTTTTGTAAATCCATATATACAAACAATGGTTTTAAAAAACTGTAATGCCTCCATGAGATCTCATAGGCAATAACTCTTCTTATATCATCTCTTGTATTCAGGCCTGATGATGATCACATGAGTTATCGAAACATGTTGCCTTGTGTTTTATTTTATAAATAACAATCTATATTGAAGCTGTGAGGAGGGTTTTTATTTTATATTTAATTCAGTTGTGGATGTTTGCTTGGAAACCTCTGTGTGCTCTAATGGTTATGGTGGTTCGTACAGTTCCTACAGTTTTAATCTAAGCGTAAATCAAGGATTTCATTTAAATGGCAAGTATATTACTGGCTTCTCCAGCATTAATCATTAAACATCTGGTCACTTTATTTGTAGGTAATATGCACCACTTTGGAAGAAACCCTACTGGTCTTCTTGCAGGCGTCTTTTCTTCCAGTGCCTTAAGTTCAAATATCATTCAGGACACTTTGTTATCAAATGTCCTCAAGTTTCTATTTTGTTAAAGTAAAAAGCAGTGTCTCTAAATAAATGCATTTTATGGAGGGTGATATTTGGAATTCTAACCAAATGACCTACAAGAGCTCAATATTTGTTATAAATTTTTGTTACAGATGAAAACCAATGAGCGGGCAGCATTCTCTCCGTGAGCCCGGATGGTGATGACGTCACAGCCAGAACAGCAACCGTGTGTCCATTCGCCACCCCGTACTTTCGTCCTTCCTCCCTGGTTCTTCTGTCACCACCTTCTCTCAAACCTCTCTGCCATCCTTCTAACTCTAGTTCTCCTCCTGGGTCTTGTCACTGCATCGAAAATTGTAGAATCGGGAGACACGTTCTTCAAAAACACGGCTCTTCCTTACCCTTACTTCTTCTCCAGGACGACGAACATGCAACCTTCAGAGACGTCCTCTAAAGAGCAACCAGAAAACCTCACACAGGTTCAAAGAAGAACTTTGCTTTCCAAGTCCGGTCATTCTCTGGAATCTCATTTGTCTTATTTGGTCAACAGTGAAAGTACAGTGTTTTTGGAAGATCCCAGAAGGCAAACACAATTTGACACTAAAGTTGCAGATGTAAGGTCAGTTGCAAACCCTTCTGTTGATCAGAGGCTATCATCAGATATTTCAGGCGTCTTTGGTAAGACTAAATATGCCACATCTCAGTTTGCTTCAACGAAAGGTGTAAACTACTCTGCAATAACAGAAAAGGCCACCGTTCATGTTACAGCCAAAGTTCCCGAATTCTTATATGATTACACTTCTTTTCCTTTGAAAAGTGTTCTGATACGTAATAGTGATTCGTCACAGTTGGTTTCGTCAGGTACATCAACGATGACGCCATCTTATTATTCACATTCCGAGTCTTCAGCAGATGAGAGTACAGTTCCTTATCCTTACACAGTACAGGTTACACAGTCTGAACATCTGAATCCGTGTCACTTATCAGAAGATTCCTTGTGTCGAGATTCAGAGGAAAGGAAAACTCATATTCCTGGAAGGAATTCTCAATCAAGCATACATTTGAGCGGAACAGATTCTTCAGTTTTGTCGATGTCATTTACCTCGTCTGGATCTTCCACTATCACTGATGGACAATCCGAAGAACTTGTTGAACATTCCACATCTCTGTCATCTGCTGACCCTTTAAAATTATATAATAATGAATATATAACTTCCTCGAAGATAAGTGCAATATCAGGAAGTACCCTGCCTTCCAGTACATTCATACTGTCAGAAAGCACAAGGCATTCAGATACTTATTTTGAAAACGCTACAGTGGATTCCGTTAACTTATTTGAATCGCCTTTCGGGAAAATTTCGCCTTCGGAAGACGAAACATATTGGATTTACGATAATATAAATTCTGCTGAGAGTACAGCACGAAGACTGATTGAAGAAAAACCATCAGCTCTTGTGAGAACGAAGAAGAGGAATACAGCCAACGTTTCATCAGCCTTATCACAGAGGTCATCTCGTCCGGCCAACAGTTCTTTAGATAACTTGGAACGTATCACGGTACTGGGGCTCTTCGACATGACGACGCGCGCCGGCGAAAGAACGGAGGGCCGCAGCGAACTGGCAGCGGCACGTCTGGCTGTCCGTCACATTAATGAGATACAGCTTCTTCGTGGACACCAGCTCGAACTCATTACGAATGACACCAAGGTAACCAGCGTCTCTTAATTTAGCTTGTAAGAGTAGAGTAAAGTTAAATTTGGGCAATGGAGAAAGACCAAACAACGAGTTATTCTAATTGTGATTGGCCACCTTTAGAATCCTGTAGAACAGTTAAAGTTGTCTTATTGAAGATTTCACATACACAAAGTTAAGATTATAGGGGGCTTAATATTCATTGGTTTGTAGCATTATTGTTTATGAAGCGTTTCTTGTATAGACTCTATGTTGTTCACACCATGAACTGTAGACAAACAATTCACAACACTCATTCTAACAAAATACACTACACTGTACCCAGATATTTTATATTGCTATATGACGTTGAACACTGCTACATGTTTCGATCTGCAAGAGATCATCTTCAGGGAATCAAATCAAAGAAACACCGCACAAAACCAGCAATTTATGCACAGAGTATAAAGGAGTAAATAAGCCAGCGGTTAAAATGCAGGCGATTCTTTGTAGTACAGTTGTATAACGGTTTCTGGTATACAGTGTCTTGCAGGCAGCCTACGTACTTAACGAAGGATGACACAGTACACTGTATGCCAGGATTCATTACACACCTACACCACAAAGAATTGCCTGCTTTTTAGCTGTTTGACTTTTTTACACCTTTATACTCCGTGCATAAGTTGTTGGTTTTGTGCTGTGTTGCTTTGATATGATTCCCTGAAGATGATTCCTTGCAGATCGAAACAGGTAGCAGTGCTCAACGTGATATGGTAATATAATATATCTAGGAACAGTGCTGTGCGTTTTGTGGGTCTGAATGCTGTGAATTGTTTCTCGTGTATGGGTAAACGTTTTACGCATTTTTGCGTAATGTACGTTTTTTTAGCTTGATTGTGATTGGTCGTTGAGGGAGTCATTTACTGGTACGTGGACGACTGTCATTTGTTTTCAGTGACATGAAGACTTATTGAACAGAACTATTTGTGGGACAGAAAACGCACAATTTTTTGCTTCAGTGTTTCATTGATTATAGATTAGGCTAAAAAATAGTACATAGGCTTACATCGTACGACAGGACGGCAGCTACAAGCTCTCGCAAGTTAAAAGCGTGTTCGGCGAAAAATCTATTATGTATGGACAAGTTTTAAATACAATTGAGTTCGGAGCAAACCAAAACCCCTAAAATGAACTAGAAAATACAAATTAAATTGCAGTGAGTTAATGAATCAAAAGCATTTGTCATCGGTTGACTAACTATTTTCTATTATGTAAATGTTAATTTGTCATGGTAAATATGCCTGTGTAGTTTAAATTAAACATGTAGCTTAGAAGAGCTGATCCAGTTAATTATTTTGACCCAAGTGTTAATGGTAGCAGCACTAATTACGCTGCAGAAATATCACAAATACAGAAAATAAACCTAAACAGATATTCTAGCAGACACCACTAGTGTGTCATTCATAGTCACTAATATTACTGCCTTTGATTTCACCGTACAAAACCACGTCCGGGTCAAGGTCACCCTGTAACTAACTGTTCTGGCGCCGTCACTCCCATCCCTACATTAAAAACTAAGATTAATCTAATAAATATCCAGTTCCTTCCTCACAGAGAACACAGTCCTATTTCACAAAGATAATCAGTTAATACCATATGAGAAGATAATCGCTGTTTATTGTCAGAATTGTACAAAACGTATCAATAATATTTACTGTACAGCCAGGAATAGAGCTTAGCTCAATCCAATGGAAACATCAAAACAAGTTTTATATTTTTGTTCTTTGCCTGATAATGGAAGCAGAGGCAGCTGCCGAAACACTGAACTCTAGCACTAAAAACGAGATGACGGAGTTCAATTAGGCGTGTTTTACATTAATCACTTGTAAGAAAAGAGTTAATTTACACGACGAATTTCAAAGTCATTAGAATACATTGTTTCCCATTAAAGTATAATTTTGAAGATAATAATTTCAAACTCGATAAAAGGGACATGAATTACGGATTTCTGTATGTTCAATTAGTTTCCGTATCTAAAGCACTGATAACTAATTTGAAATACTGAGTAATTATGCTTCTTTGCCTGGTTCATCAAATTGCAGAACGAGATGCCATACAGCATATTGGTTGGTCGTATCTGTTAAACAGGACGCGGTGGCTTTGCCTCTTCAGGTACCTTATGTTCTGTCCTGTCAGTAACCGTTTTGTACATATTGTGCGTATTGTGTACATAGTAAGGTATATATATACACCGGGTCTTTAATATAATCTGCACGTAAAATAAGTGAAAATATATTAATTTTTATTGATATAGCTAATTATACTGCCTCGTGTTTGGAAATCTTGGGTTAAAACTCGAACAACTGCTATCCTGACTGAGGTGTCTTATGTTTTTCTTCAGTACCGCCGGCTTTATGTTAGGGTGGCACCTCAAATTAGGTTAATGAGAGCTTCCTTCCTCATTCTTTCACATCCATCTACTCCTAATTCTATCATTCTTTGCTGTGTAGTATAAGACACTGAAAGTGTCGATAAATAAACAACAATTAATTGACCCACAAACACCTTTTCCCGCAGAAGGTTTTTGCCCCTCTAAGGGAAGAGCATAGCTTAGTTAGTACAGTTTAGTTTACGGTATGTCTTTGTGCTCGTGGCTCATCTTGGCTGTACCAAATTATTTTCATAAGATGAACTATGATGCTATGCCTTTAAATTAACACAATTTTATTAGAAGGGAAATAACGAATACACTGACAATGCATTTAGCTTTAGGTTTGATATTACAACCAGCTGGTTGCAATATGTGCATTTGTTAGTTTTAATGTCATAACTAATACTGAATGCACGGTTATGGGTAACCTAAAAGTGTGTTTAGCCTGGTTCATAGCAAATTCTAAGAGATAGGACGGGCCACAGAGGGTGTCGGCTACTTAACTTCCCAACTTACTTCATGTGTTGTATCCTGGTTCATAAAAACAAGGTACTGGCGACCGAGTAACGACGGCATAAGTGGAGAAAGTACTATTATTTAACCTCTGCCTGGAGACAGAGGTTAGCAGGCCTGACACCGGACTACTCATCGGAAATCTAGTAACCTGTAATTGGAAAAATTTTAACTTACTTGCGAGTCTCAACACATACACCCCCATGGATCTTTGTTTGACAATGGCCTTCAGAGGAAGAGACGGTGTCAGAAGGAAGATAGTAATTAACAATGAAATAATACAGCAAAAAACACGAACATTTACAC
The DNA here is from genome assembly GCA_013340265.1 of Coptotermes formosanus. Classification (NCBI taxonomy): domain Eukaryota; kingdom Metazoa; phylum Arthropoda; class Insecta; order Blattodea; family Rhinotermitidae; genus Coptotermes; species Coptotermes formosanus. The sequence continues at coordinate 194,923 of BLKM01000325.1, read as the reverse complement.
GGAATACACGCTGTCGTACGAAACAAGAAAATATTATGACAAGCATTTTAACAAAAATGTCAAACATAACGAGAATCATCAGTCAAATTCTGGAACCTTCCAAAAGCCAGAAGCAATCCAGACTACGAATACAAAACACACTAGCAACAGCCGCACTACCGTAAGGCAGTGACACTTTGACAATAAAGGAAAAGGACAAATCCAGAATCATAGCAGTAGAGACGAAATTTTGAGAAAAAAAACCCCGCAAAATACAACATCCTTAACCGCAAAAGTATTACGGCACTCTGAAAAAACTTAAAACACAGTCAACTGTGGTAAAAATCAACAAATATGACAATAAATGTGTACAGCGGGTGAATAGAATGGTCAGATGCAGTCTCACGAAGGTTGGTATGAAATGTCAACCGACAGTATAAAGAAAACAGGACGTACAGCAAAGGAACTTCTGGATTGCAACATTGAGACCGGACCGGGCGGCGGGGCCTAAATCCTTCAAACCCCATGGTGATGACGAGAACGAACTGCTGAGGAGAAGATTTGGAATTAACAGAGAAGAAATAACAAAGGGATGTATAAAATTACAAAATTCGTTTCGTTTCGCAGTCCTTCCCTCTTCTAGTAGGTGTCGAGGTTGCTTTTTTTCACTCGATCACACTCACACACACACCACAGTCGGTAGGACTCCTCTGAATGAGAGATCAGCCCGTCGCAGAGACCTTTACATGACAACAGAAACACTCACAAGAGACAAACCTACATACCTCCGGTGGGATTGGAACCCACGATCCCAGCAAGGGTTCGGCCGCAGACCTACGCCTTAGACCGCGCGGCCACTGGGATTAAAATGCCACAATTGGCAGCTTTGTGTCCTGAACATTGCATTTAACAATTTAGCGCTAATTAAATAAAGAATGATGGAATTTGGGATATGGACGAAACACGAAAACAAGAACTACGCCTATGCATAGTTCTGGTACTAAAACTTTAAAGAAAGAAACAACTTGTGACATTAATGTTTCGATATGGGCCGTGCCATAGCTCAGGCGGTTAGCCGCCGGCCTCCCATCGCGGAGGCCCGGGTTCGATCCCGGGTCAGTCCATGTGGGGTTTGTGGTGGACAAAGTGGCACGGGAACAGATTTTTCCCCGAGTACTTCGGTTTTCCCCTGTCAATTTCATTCCACCGGTGCTCCATTAACAGGAGAAGGACAAAAAAAAATAATAATCATCGTCATCTTCATCACAGGGTCGCACAAGAAGCGTCAAAGCTGCGGTGCGTCCGTAGCGTCTGCTGCGGGGCCCTTCAACATTAAAAAAATGCTTAGATGTAAAGGGAAAATTGAAGTGGTGTTTAGAGGTACAAGGAGAGATCATATGGACTAATCCAGATGGCTGAGGATTGTGTTCAGGCAGCTATGAATATTAGCGATTCAAACTTAAAGGGATGTTACTAACCAGCTGAATGCCTGTGATATGTTTGAGATCCATATGCACTACAGAAATGATTTTCATGTCGCAGGCATCTCAGAAAATTAAATAGGGGACAACTGGGCCAGTTAAATTTGCGAAATTTTTTAAACTATTTCTTTTTGTTATAAATTAGAGTATCTACTGTGCGAGTTTGTCTGCTGGATATTGCCTATCTTTAATATTGCTTGACATTTTTAAGTTTATTCTATTCGTAAGCCTGCACTTGCAACACACACACACGCACACAGCGCAATAATTAAAATGGAATATCCAACCCTTTTTAGTCGTTATTTACCGAAAGTCGCAGCTGGTCTTGTCAAAAGTTAATATGACTCCTTTCATCCGCCAAATTTGGAAGATAATTACATTTCTGTGTACCAGAGCTGGACAGGCTAATGGTTAGGTTTGATAGATTTATTGTCCTATTTCATTTAAGTGTTTGAAAATTAACAGTTGTAATTTTTTAGGGCGTACAACGGGTAACGGTTTTCGAACAATTTTGATTAATGAAAGGTCCAAATACAGCATTGTTTTCAGAAGATTAAAGATGGAAAATGCACGTATGATGTAACTTTTGAGGCGCGTTCAGATGATTGTATCATGGAATTTTTTGAATTAGTCTTACACTTCAATCCACTGTGTCCCACATTTGCGTTTTTTTCCACATTTATAGATATGTCATAGGACCTAATTACTAATATTTTATTCTGCTATTTGTTACTAGCCGATCCCAGTGGCCGCGCGGTCTAAGGCGTGGGTCTGCGGCCGCTCACTTGCTGGGATTGTGGGTTCGAATCCTGCTGGGGACATGGATGTCTGTCTCTTGTGAGTGTTGTGTGTTGTCAGGTAGAGGTATTTGCGACGGGCTGATCATCCGTCCAGAGGAGTCCTACCGAGTGACGCTTGTCTGAGTGTGATAGTGAAGCCTCGATAATGAGGAGGCCCTAGCCCACTAGGGGCTGTTGCGCCACGGAAAGGATGTTTATTAATATATTTCTTCGAAGCCATGGTAAGTGGGCCCCTGTTACAACAGCATGGCGTGTCCTCAGGTTACAGGTGGAGGACTGGCCTCTACGTTCGGACGGTAGCTGCGAATATATCGAACAAGTAGTTGCGGACAGCAGACAAAGGGTTATCCTCCAGCTTGGGGGTGGGGCGAGGTGTTAACTCCTCGCCGTGAAAACTTACGACGTTACGAAACATTTCAAAAGGCGACTTGGAAGACCTAGACGTAGATGGGAAGATAATATTAAAACTATCTCGTGGACGTGGGATGCGGAGGTGCGGACTTGATTTGCTCTGGCTTAGGATAGGGGCATGTGGCGGGCTCTTGTGAATGCGATAATGAACCTTCGGGTTCCATACACTGTAGGAATTTCTTGAATAACTGAGAACCTCTTAGCTTCTCAGGAAGGGCCCTACTCCATGGAGATAGTTAATATTTCTTTGAAGAACGTTGGGTTATCTGTGTTAACCTTTTAAAGTCTAGCGGTAACTTTACATACCACCAGGTTTAACATTTAAAAAATTCTACGTGGCGCCCACATTGCGTTTATGTGTTTTGTACGGATCTCAGAACAAACAGCAACTTTTGCCTTATAAAACATTAAGAGACTGGTTTTTATAACCGAAGTGGAGAGTGTTTACAGCGCGGTACGCACTGAGTCCTTATATAAAACAGATATGCTTCGTCTTTAAAGGGTTAAAATTGTCGCTCGTAATTTGGAAATTTTACTCCGAAAATATAATTTGTAATTGACGTAGAAACAATGCTTACGATACTGACAAGCAAGCGTACTTTAGCAACGACTTGAAAATGTCATGTTCGAAGATTAATACCTTCTGACAACGAGATGTGTTACCGTGTAGTCTGGTAGGTATTTAGCAACACTTTGGGGGGAATATGCTGCCCCTGTCTTCATAGCACAGTACTAAATTTTGTGCCTTGAAAGTAAAGGCAGCAGGTAAATTTCTACCTGAATACGCGCTGTCACCTCCCAGAATGCAGTCAGTGTCCATAAAACCTCGTATCTCACAAAGTCACTTATTGCTGCGCTGCCCAAGAAGTCAGCCGCTTCTCAGCCTTCAGACAGCAAAAGTCCACTGCCGTTTTCACAAAAGCCTGCACCCAGCTGGACTGTATCCGGAGTTAGTACAACCGTGCGCATTAATATACTTATTTAAACACTATTACAATTACTTTATCTGTACGAAACCAAGATAAATTTTTGACCCAGTCGACACAAATTTTTTTGGTCAACGAACTCCTTTTCGTTTACAATAAAACGCTACGTGTTTCGGTTTTTATGCGACAGCCGCACTATAAGATCTTTTGTACATGGCCGCATCTTAGGTGATTTTCTCTTTTTGTCTGTCATTCAACTCTTGTCTGGTGTAGTCCTGACGAAATTGTTTTCAACACTGACAGTCTATTCTCTTCAGGAATCCTGTCTGGTACAGAATAAATAGAAGAAGTTGCTTTTATAAAACGTGCCTCTGAATATGCTTGAATGTGAAATTGGATAGCCTTCGCCCGTCAGAGACGATTAATTCGACTTCTCACAATGTCATGGAGAATCTTAACGTTACTATTTCTGTTGACATCTAATTAGTCACATGGCAGCCGTATACATAATATGAAAGGTAGGTTGATTTATTCTATAGTTTTATCATATTTGACATTCCGTAGTCAGATAACACTGAGCGTAGTAAATTATTAACCAGTGCTTTTAGCGTCATGTTTGTACACTTTGCGTGGGTTGCCGATGCGCATGGAAAGATCTGTAGCGTTAATAATTCACAAACCCGAGATATGGGTGTGATTTTACCTTCTGTATATTCAGGTTGAAAGAAAAATAGATGAAAATACCTACAAGGGGTAAATGTACACCTCAGTACAAGAAAATAAAATGTTATGCGAACGTAGGTCTTCTGAATGAAGGTTACCGATTTTGGCCTCCCGAAGATGATAGGAAATTCTCAGTGTCCACTCCGATCTAAATCTCGCTGCAGTCTCTTTCTGGCTTCCACAGTGACGACACTGCAACCAAGCAGGCAGCTTGTATCCAGTTATCTCGCGTCAGCTTGTACGTTGCATTGGATGTGTCAAGTTGGTGAAATGTCTCAGTATACTTAACACTGAAATGGCCGACATACGTGTGATATTTTGCCGATATTATGACAGTTAACGTGACGCATGTCACTTGCAAAAAGAGCCCTTTGCACTTTGTGGAAGTACAGAGTGAAAATTTTTTTTCCGCTATTGATAACCGGCTTATGGAAAATGGTACATTTAATATGCAGCCCAGAGATCGTGGGTGATCACGAATAGTGGTAACGCTTCAAAGAAAAGTTGAAATTCTTGATGTTGTTTCTGCAGATCCAGTTATGAAGGGAAGGAAAATGTCTAGCGTCACAAGTATGCAGACGTTGGGAGGATTTAATCTGGTTCAGGATTAACAGAAACGTGACGGATTCTTATAAACATGACAAAGGATTGTATGAGATTTGAGACTAACGGATGTAAATACCAAGACCGCGGCCTACTCTTATGTGACGCACAGTATGAGGAATTTGTCAGTCTTCGGCCGGTAAAAGAAACCGTGCTAGGACGTGGTAGAAATTAACAATCTAAACGACATATTCCTACTGCTAACTGAACATGAATGTCAAGTACAAAACAAAGAAGTGTGGTTGTGAAAATATCATAGGACAGAGATATTGGCACTGCAAGAATCGTGTCACATCAAGGATGGAGACTTGATCTTCAGCATGCATAATGAATGTGACAGCTCTGAAGCCAAAGAATAAAACTGCTTGCAACGCAAGGATCAGGTGCTTTCAGTGTAGTACTTCTGTGTAAGGGGAAGAGAAATGTTGCTTCGTCAGCAGTTACGTAGACTGGGTATTCGATACTACGGGTCATTTTCTGGGATGAAGATCACGTACTTGAATTTTTTTATCAGAAAACAACCTGCCTTATCGATATAAATCGATCACGAATTTAAGAATACAAAGAAAGAAGAACTTTGGGGGGGGGGGCCCACACAACTTTGTGAAAATTTCAATTTTGAAATTTCACCTAAACCTAAGAAAGAAACTGAACAAAGGAATAATTAATGTAATGAAGAAGCGAATAAATAGACAAGGAGCTAAATATTTACGGACTAAGTAACTATCAAAATTGAAATCAAACAAAATAAATAGTGAATGATGAATTCAACAACACAAGGAAATAAATAAATAAATAAATAAATAAATAAGTAAGTACATAAATGATGAACTAAATAGAGAACTATGTCGTAATTAACCCTTTAAAGACGGAGCGTGTCTGTTTTATATAAGGACTCAGAGCGTACCGCGCTGTGAACACTCTACACTTCGGTTATAAAAACCAGTCTCTTAATGTTTTATAAGGCAAAAGTTGCTGTTTGTTCTGAGATCCGTACAAAACACATAAACGCAATGTGGGCACCACGTAGAATTTTTTAATGTTAAACCTGGTGGTATGTAAAGTTACCGCTAGACTTTAAAGGTTAATAGCTTAAGGGGGGAAAAATAATTGCCAAAAATAACAACTGATGAACTGATGAAGGAATGGATTAACGACTGACAAACTGCTTAAACAACGAACTGAATTACTTAAGTAGGTAAAGTGCCGTGTAACTACATTTTTATCGCTCGACATCCCTGGCGGGCCAGAGCCTCCTTTCTCTTGAGGCTTCGAGATCACACTCAGACACACCACACTCGGTAGGACTCCTCTGGACGAGGGATCAGCCCGACGCAGAGACCTCTACCTGACAATACACAACGCTCATAAGGGGCGAAATCGATGTCCCAGGTGGGATTCGAACCCGCAATCTCAGGAAGCAAAAGACTGCAGACCCACGCCTTAGACCGGGTTGCCACCGGGGTCGGCACATAACTACTTCCTCGATGAAATTAATATAATTAACGAATTAAATAAAGAAAAGAACGAATAACGTAATGGGAACCAGCAATATATATATGTACAACTTCGTGTAATGTTACGAACCTGATTTTTTTGCTCTGTGTATTTAAGTGTTCCATATGAGACAATAAGAACTTATGATCTCGTTATATAGAATTAAATCTTTCTTTCTATACCTATAAGTGTGGAAATCAAGGGAAAGATGCAGCCACTTTAAAGATACGTATATCACCACGTGCTTGTGAAAATGCATATGCAGTGCTAGCTATAGGGCGTGCGGTTCAGCAAAAAATGACACCATTGGTCAGAAATTCCTGTCGTTTTACAAAGCTTGAGGATTCACTCTCCTGTTCACAGGAAACATATTCTGAGGTACAATTTCCAAATCTGTATCCGCGCACTGTTTTTTCCTTAAGATGTATTTTAATGTTAGTTATATCTATATGTTAAAATAAATTTTGTCCCCTTTAAATATTCCGACCACAATTCAATATGTAGTTTCACCCCCACATGTGACGCCCGTCTTTCTGTGCTTTGTTTAAACATCTTAATAATGTGTGACGAGTAAAAATTATGAAACTGCTTAAAAAAAACCCCGATTTTATTCATTGTCCTTTTATTACCGGATTCCGATTAGCTCGGTCAGTGTAGTGACTCGCTACCAGCTAGGCCAACCGGGTTTCGAATTCCGGCAGGGGAAAAGTTTTTCTCTTTTCAAAATTATCCAGACCGGCTGAGAGGGGGCATCCAGCCTCCAGGCTCTTTTTCTGGGGTAAAGTGGCAGAAGCGCGAAGTTGACTACTCACCTCCATCCAGTGCCGAGAGGCTATACCTCTATTCCCTCCATACGCCTTTATGACTTGGACAGGAACAAATTTCCCTTTACCTTTTACATGTTGTTACATATATATTAGAGCCAGATGTACTTTTTTCCGTTCCTTGTTACTGAATTAAGTTTACCTTTGTCTAAATTATTCCTAAGCAATAAAGGTCCCAACACTGGATACATAAAGAGGTGATAATTATAGTCTTTGTTTTAGTGTTTATGGTTTAGATTGAATACTGGAAGATGAGGAATTCTGAAACTATGTACTAGCAAGTATTTCGAGAATTAAACAGGTCTAAAGTTTTTGTAACTAATTTGCGTTGGTATTCTGAGTGGCACATTAAGATCTGCTAACCGACAGCAGACACAGTAATTGCTATAACAGCTGTGATCGATAAAATCTCCATTTGTCCTTTGTATAATTTAATCCTCTAACGCCTAGTTGTTGCTTTATGCACCACAAGTTTGTACGTTCAGATATTCTAAATTCTGCTCACAGAGTGTATTTACGCGTTTCGTATGGTTATCAGAACATTCAACGATTTTTTGTCTATACAGAATTAATTTATTAGGTTATGTAATCGAGATGGAGTGTGTTTACTGCGCGGTACGTCCTGCATATTTAAATGCAATGCACATTAATTTTATCTGCAAAATGTTGAATTGGAAGAAAGTAAATCAACACGTTCAGGAGGGGGTGGGGGGGGGAAGGGTAGGGCTGAAATGCACTCCGACGTCTGCCTACCAACGTCAAGAAATTTAAGTTTTGTGCATAGAAATGTATATTTAGAAAAAAATAATATTTGACATCTATATTTTTTAAGAATATAGGTTGGAATTACGTTAAAATGTGTAATGCTGTTTCCGTACTGTGCTAGGCAGTGGCGTAGCTAAGGCACCGGGCTAATCCCTTGGATCGGGGGCCCCGTGGGTCAGAGGGGCCCTCAAAAATACAGAATACTCATATAATAATAAATTATTATAAGAGGAGTTATAATTTCTTTAGTTGCTTTGCGTTTGGATTCCATTTTCAGTTGAACTCCCTGTAGATAACTTACATAAATGTCACCGGGCACGCAAGTACATAAGGAGATGTTGTTAAGCAAGGCGGCCGGCTATACCATACAAATACGCCTGGCCGTAAGCATCGCCTTCAGTAAAACTTAAACACGTCGCAGCAGTTTTGAAATGGCTCTTTCTGCTTGTTTATTTTTAAGGCAATCGTAAAAAATACCAACACTTGCGCGTAATTTAACTAAAATATTCCTTTAACCACGTCATTAAAAGTACTCAAGTCACTAGAAATTTTTTAAAATGAAAAAAATCTTTAATGATTGTAGCTGGAACAGAAAATATTAAATTACGTTTTCTAAACGACGGCTGAATTCACTTATTCATTGTGACTCCAAAAAAGTCGGGGATTTTTCCAGTAATGAAGCGGTAAAAATAATAAGTTCGTCGTGAAATAGGAGATATAAATTGAATCTCATCTAAGAAGACTTACAGGAAACTGAGTTCCTCGTTGAAAGAAGCCAGGCGTGCCTGCATTTAAATCGTCATCTCTTGTAATTAGAGAAGGAAGAACTTGTTTGAACCAACTTGCACGGAACGTTTTCACAGCCGCTGGGCCAGTTAGCGTCTCATACTTACGTCTTTTGAATTCGCCTCTTAAAAGTCCTGCACAGTCTTTTTTTTTACTTCCTGTTTGTTTAAATTTGTCAATACCAGAAAAAGAATTGGAAAGAATAAGCCAACACATTGCACACACTTTTTAAATAATTATTTACTATTCTGCATACTTAATTCACCTATATTTGGTTGTCGTATATGCAGTGTCTTCTTCTTTTTTCCGCAAATTAACCCGAAGGCTTTTCGACTTTATATCGAAATCCGAATCCTCTATTTTTTCCTCCGTGCGTTATATGGTTTTGGTTTGTAATGGGGCGCAAGTTTTGCGACTCGGTCATTGTCGATTCTATTCAAATATCATAACATTTAGAAAACAATTCTAAAGAACAGAGACAGTGTACGTATATACGCAAAAATTAAGGCGTGTTCGTTGAAACATCGGTGCCGTGCAAGAGAAATAAGTATTACATACTCTGAGTGTGTGTCTGTAGAATTGGTCATACAGCATGCAAAGCGCATGCGCCTATTATATTGTTATCTGTGGCCTGTCTGGCTGTACCATATTTTTCCACATTATCTCATAAACGGCACGATTTTCGGGGAAAAAGGTGTTGAATATGAAGCATGTGTTGTGACTTTCTCTAAAATTTTGTCTCAAACATTTCTTATTCTAATAAGAATTCAGTGAGATATTATCACAAATGTGCATAGGTCTTCATATAAAATACCAGTTATGGTCGTCAGATTTCAATAAAACTTGAATTTTCTCGACAGATTTTTGAAAAGTACTCAAATATCAAATATCATGAAAATACGTCAGGCGGGAGCCGACTTGGACCATGCGGACCGACTGACGGAGGGACGGACAGACACGACGAAGCTAACAGTCGCTTTTCGTTATTTTGCGAACGCACCTAAAACGGGCTCTTTGGATTTATTAACACACCCTATCTTATTCATTTTTATGCACCTGTGCCTCCTTGAGATATTACGCAACCATGTTCTATCAATGTTCTTAAATATAATCTTGGAAACTGATAGTGTTGTTAAACTACATACATTCTATACTACCTCAACTTTTCTTCACGTCGTGAATTTACGTTTTGTGGATTAGGCAGTGTAGGATGACAGCCAGAACGAGACAAGCAGTTCTGTTCTGCAGTCGCATTTGTACAGGCCAATCAGTCTGTGCCCACGTAACTGCTGACAAGAGGAAGGGAACGTGAGCAAAATAATTGCATTTCCCCACTACCCGAAATAAAGTTGTTTCGGGTGAGCTCAAATAACTCAAAATTTCATATGTGAAGGAAACTGTTGTAATAGAGTTGATATACGAAAGGGACATGTGACAAATTCGATGAACGAATGTATTTGCACACCAGGGAGAAAATATCAGTTAGTTTTCACACTTTTGTTTGGAATAATGACGTTTGAAAGTGGATTTACAACGAAATTGGATGTTATGGTGAAACTTAGTTTTTGTGCAATAATTCTCATCATACATTCATCTAGCATGCATCAGTATTTTACTTCCAAGTTTGAAACCCATTAAAATTAATGACATCCATCAACCTGGCTTTCCAGCAGTGAGTCTGGCTTTTACCGAGGAAGTACTCTGTTCTATCACCAGGAGCTTTCCATTTCCCTTCAAGAGAGACGGGATATTTCGTGTTCTTATTACATCCTTATTCCCTTCTCTTTCACTACTTCTCTAGCATTATTATTACATTCTCTTTTCTTTTATGCTCTTTAGACTGTTCTCCTTGTTTTTATTCTGTTATTTCTAATCTTTTCTTTCCGTCTTATTCTTTTTCTTTCCGATTTTCTTCTTCCACTCCTTCTACTTCTCTTTACATTACAACCTGCGGAATACACGTAGGTGTAATTGGTTCAGCGTACTTCCATTTGCATTATTTTCTGATCCTGGTTATGGATATTAGAAATCCATAAAAATAAGTAACTCACGGAACAACTGAATTACTGCTCACTGAATGAAATAATCGCTGAACCATGCAATGAGTTGCTTATGTACAAGGAAAAACATCGTCTCTTTGTGCATTTGGGACGTGGACTGAAAGAGAACACAAATTATATGATCGAGGGTAGTTTTTATGCCAGAATGGATGTTACTGAAATGAAGTCAGGTTTCGTAACTCAAGAGTAACCCAGTTTTCGCTTTCCGGTGTAACCAGATATCTGTTTCTGCGTCGAAAATCATATGAAGAGTGAAGGAAGGTTCTGTATTTGACCTCTGACCTGCCTCTGTGGAGCTATACAGCAGGATTTCCTGGAGACCTATGACCTTTCGAACGTTCAAACGCAAGAGCTCACTTTACTTTCGTGTTGTAGGCAGATCCCAAAATACAGTTCGGTTATTTTGCCGTGACCATTGATCTGCACAAGAAGTGACGTAGCATAATAGTTGGGGTGGGGATTGGAGGATAAGTTAAGATGACTGTCCACGAAGAATATATTCTCTTCGTAGTAGTCACAGATATGTCACTTTACTTCTCTTTCTTCGTTTTCTCGACACCGTAAGTAACCCTTTAAAGACCAAGCGTATCTGTTTTATATAAGGACTCAGTGCGTACCGCGCTGTAAACACTCTCCACTTCGGTTATAAAAACCAGTCTCTTGATGTTTTATAAGGCAAAAGTTGCTGTTTGTTCTGAGATCCGTACAAAACACATAAACGCAATGTGGGCACCACGTAGAATTTTTTAATGTTAAACCTGGTGGTACATAAAGTTACTGCTAGGGTTTAAAATGTTAAATCAATCCTGCATATCATGCAGGAAACTTCCAAATGAACTACAGACACGCTGATTATTTTTGACATCAGCCGAATACAAAACTGATAGCACTACTCTTTAAAAATTGTCTCTTGCATATATCAAAGTAGTCTATGTATACTAGTTAAGCATGTAAATTCTTTTGTTCTTGGATTTCTTGACCCTTGCAAATGGTACCGATACGTTTTCCCGAAACGTCGGTAAACGATTACCACTTGACGCTGCGTAATATCCCAGAAGAGCGCAGATCTCATCAACATCGTGTCGGAAGCCCGAAATCACATGAAACTAGTATTTTTCCGAAAGAGAGCAGCTGTAAATGTGGCCTTCTTACATTACATATGTTAAAAGCAACTTTGGCTTCTGATGGTGTGGTAAAAAAGAGACCCCCCCAAACTTCCAGAAAATCCACCCTCCCCCCCCCGACCCCAAGCGCTGGGGGGGGGGGGTAACTTGAAGCAAGTTTCTTAATCGGGACCCGCAGTTCTGGAGTGACTTGCTACCTGGCGCTTTCTGCACAGTACATGTGAACTGAGAAAAAATTTTTATGGGAGGGGGGAAATAACTGCGGTGATTATGGTGAAGGAATGAGGCGCCACCGTACAAAATTTAGGCGCCTGGGCTACCAGGTGCCCGGGATTTGTGCAGGCCTGCAATAAAGGTATTCTCTGTTCTTATTTTTCGGCGTAAAATTCTAGGTGTATATGCTTTAAGGAAAATTATGGGGCAGGGAATCACAACGGAAATGAACAAATACCCTTCAATAACAGACAACAGCGATACTTTCTGATGCCTGGAAACGACAAAATTCTGCATTTTAGTCTGCATGAATTACATTGCAGGATATAATTCGCTGTTCTAACGCAGCGCATAAAAGTAATCAAGGAGGATAATATTGGCGGAACATGTTGCACGTACATGGGAAAGACTGAATGTTAAGGGAGTTTTTGGTGGGGAAACCTGAAGAAAAGAGACCACTTGGAAGACATAGGTGTGTAGATAGGTGGATAATATTAATATACATCTTACACAGCATGCGAGGTTATGTGCTGGATGCATGTGACTCAGGATAGGTACAAGTGGCTGATTAAATTCTCAAGAAGAGCCCTGCTTCGTGGACATTGGTAGGGCCTATTGTTGCGTACATATGCACCCATTCGCAACTCGCCCAATCACGTAACTGCGCTTCGCTCTACTCCTATCCGCCGGCACTAATAATGTTTGAAGTGATGGAAGAGTTCTCATTACAGCTGCTAGTTCATCATTCCACTAGGGCCCACAATGGCCTTTGTACTGTCTGTTATTACCAACACTAACACGCGGTGCGGACTTTCCAGATTGGAGCGCCACAGCTAGCTGTGATTACTGGTGATCATACATCTTTGAAAAATATGCAAATTTTTAACGTGCTTTTAATAAAATATAGGACATCAATGAAGTTGCTGATAAGCCACGTAACATATTGTGTGTGGAAGTACATAATAAAAAACACCGACAAATTCTTTACGAAATTTGCTTTAGATGTTAACAACTAACAGATAAAGTGACCTATAAAATTTTTAGTTCTTACCCGACAAACTGGAAGCACTACATTTAGAACACGTGACTTGTAAATTACATATATAATAGAAGATTAATTGATGATTATTAATTTAGAGATACTCCTGTCTTTTGAGGTATTACACCATGACCTCTAGAAGAATGGTACCAAAGTTTCGAAGAAACGTGCAACTTGTTAATCTTTAGAGTAGATAACTTGAAATAGAAAAATAAGGTTCCTCCGAAACGTCGCTACATCATCATGTAGTTATCATGGAGTTGGGCCACTTGTTGCCCCTTTCCGGTCTCTCATCCATAAGCCTCTTTAGTGGTCTTCCCTGGCTGCTTCTGCTTTTGATGTGTAGTTTTTTACTATCCTGGGTAATCTGTTACGAGACGCTATTTACATGTTGTATCCAATTCCTCTTGCATTCCTTTGTTGGGGTTACATTTAATTCCTTTGCAGTCTCCGTATTTGTTTTATGATCAACATAAAATGTCGCCACTTACCTATCATATTACACAGCGTCACGCCCCATAAGATGACAATCTTCAAATTCACACCTGTCAAAACGTCAGTGACACGGCAGTTTAAATTTTCTGTTGCCTTGACGACAGTGTTCTACAAGTTTTCAACAAATCTCGGAACCGCCTAACAATTCTAGGTACCAGAAAGGTGACATGAAGCAGGTTCCATACTGACATCCCACAGTTCTGGAGTGACCTGTGAACCTCACCCTTATCTGATACTTCTTGCTCGACGCATGTGAACTGATATATATTCTTATATGCAAGGGAAGAAAACTGCAGTAATCATGATGAGAATATTACGCATCATCTTACAGAATTTAGTCGCCCAGGCGACCAGGTGCCCGGGATTTGTGCATACCTGCTTTAGGCACACTCTAGGTCAGGTGTGCACAAGTTCCGGGTGCCAGTTCGCCCAGGCGAATAAATTTCATACTGTGGCAGCTGCGAGTAATTTGGGTCCTATGTATAGAACCTGCTTAAAATCAACCATGATGGTGCCCAGAGTTTTGAGGTGCCTGCTCGTATTTTCGAAAGTTTATACACCCCTGTTCTAGATTTAAAGGAGCGTCGGTATCTCAGTTCATCCCATAACGTGATCTCTGTAGTAGATAGACATGTGTAGGATGCACAGACGCTTGCTTTTGATCGTAAAGAAAATTGCCATAAGCTCGAAGCAGTGTGAAATTTCGCTGTACTTGTTCAAGTGAAGCTATGGTAGATAGCAAGGCATGCTGTATAAGACAGTGAAGTGTAAGCGAGGTGGAAAGAGTATTCGACGGCCTTTTGAAGCAGAGGCGATCAAAGAAAGAGACTTGCACCATTTTGCAGTTACGCCATGTACCCTTTCTACGTTCCTGGCTTTAAACCTGTATAAATACAGTATGGTACAGCTCTGTCCGAACCTTATGTCCGACATCTTACTGTTCGGCAAACATTCGTGTGCAGTGTTTTGGAATGAATGTCCAGCGTTACTCTTCACATTGAACGCAGAACCGGCGTCCAGAACTGTAACTTTTTTCGTGTTTTTCTTCCTTCCTTATTATTTCATTATATTCCTCCTTCCAATGTCTTATTTTATCCTTTCATTTATGTGATTGTATGCATACATTTTTGATTATCAATTTTCATTTATTTTGTATATTTTATTATATATCAGAAAGTAGGGGCAAGAGATTTTTACGTCCTTTAAAAAGTCTAGACCGCCCCTGGGGCCCATCAAGCTTCCTGTTTAATGAGTACCGGCGTTCTTTACCGGTGGTAAAGCGTTTGGTGCATGAAGTGAACCATTCGTCTCCTCCTAGCTTCGAGGTTAAGAATGAGTGGATTTATACCTCTGCTTTTCCTATATGTCTTCATGGCATAGACGTGACACATTTTTTAGAACACGACAGAATCTGCCCAAACACAACTAAGCTCCGCATAGTATACAGAACATGTTTCGACCTATTTTATGTCTGCCTCAAGTTCATATTTTTTGTTTTTAAAACGTATTGAAGAAGGAATGTAAGGAGTGCTTCATCATCAAATATTATTCGGGTAATATCATCGGGAAGAATGAGATGGGCGGGGCATGTAGCACGTATGGGAGAAAAGAGAGGTGCATACAGGATGTTGGTGGGGAGACCTGAGGGAAGGCACCACTTGGGGGACCCAGGCGTAGACGGGAGGATAATATTAAAATGGATCTTCAAGACGTGGGAAGGGGACATGGACTGGATTGAGCTAGCTCAGGATAGGGACAGGTGGCGGGCTCTTGTGAATACGGCAATGGACCTCGGGGTTCCCTAAAATGCGGGGAATTTCTTGACTAGCTGAGAAACTCTTAGCTTCTCAAGAAGGCCTCTGCTTCATGGAGTTAGTTAGTTAGTTAGTTAGTTAGTTAATTACTTATATAAGGAGTACTTATATTCCTTTCCCAGTATGTTTTAAAAACAAAAATTGTGAGCGTCTGGAAGAAATAAAATAGGTCGAAACATGTAGTTCTGTATAATAAATGGAACTTATTTGTGTATGGACGGATTTTGTATCGATTTCTGTTATAAAAACAACGGAATGGCAGACTATAATTTTTTTTACTTTTACTATCTCATCTTTTCCTGAAAGGGCTGACGGACACTACTAAGATACGAGTCAAGATTGTCAGGACCCCAGCTAAGAATCCAACGGGGCACCTATTGATTACAAAACGGAAGGTTTATCGCTTGATTTATCTTGCCTGGAGTTTTCTAGATTTCTGAATTTAAAAAAAATTATGCTTTTCCTGTCACATTATTTGTTCAAAATGCATCAAGTGAGTAGCGTAAGAAGTCCACAGCCTTCCATCTGTATGTCTACGAATTTTATCTCCAGCAATAATGCGCTGATACATTTTAATGATGTGTCAATCTTAACTGTTCTAATTGCTTTTCCACTCGGTTAGCAGGATCGATATCCGATACTTTAAGTTCTTCGTATTTTCCGTAATTTTTTCCCCTGAATGGCTCACCGTACGAACACTTGTTGCAAGATATTGATCTTAACCTGACAACGGTACCAAACTTTATTCACTCCTTGTGTGTGTGTGTGTGTGTGGGGGGGGGGGGGGGGTACAGCCAATATTTGACGAAATATCGAATCAAGTTTTGTTACTTTGCTCTGTGATAACTACAGTCTGATTTTATTTAAAATGATAGCTGGATGTCTTCAATAAATAAGCACCATTGCCAATTATACAGTATGTCAAATGCCATATACACGTTGTCTTTCTCTCTTGTATTTTTCCGCTCAACCTTTTAAAGCCTAGCGGTAACTTTACGTACCACCAGGTTTAACATTAAAAAGTTCTACGTGGTGCCCACTTTGCGTTTATGTGTTTTGTACGGATCTCAGAACAAACAGCAACTTTTGCCTTATAAAACATTAAGAGATTGGTTTTTATAACCGAAGTGGAGAGTGTTTACAGCGCGGTACGCACTGAGTCCTTATATAAAACAGGTACGTTCCGTCTTTAAAATGTTAATTAGTTACATCAATGACTCTGTTGATTGTGACAAGGAAAAGGCTTAATGATGATGATGCATTATGCCAAGGGGAACCTTCCCAGTTGCCCAGCGGTCTAGGGCGTGGGTCTACGGCCGCTTGCATGCTGAGATTGCGGGTTCGATTCCCGCGGAGGGAATGGATGTGTGTCTCTTGTGAGTGCTGTGTGTTGTCAGGTAGAGGTCTCTGCGTCGGTCTGTTTACTCGCCCAGAGGAGTCCAACCGATTGTGGTGTGAGTGTCTGAGTGTGATTGTGAAGCCTCGATAATGTGGAGGCCTTGGCTCCCTAGGGGCTCTTTCGCCATGGGGGGAAGAAATATTCCCAAAGGCAGGATGGTGAGTGAATAATTAATTTGAAGGGGATGAGAAGGGATGAGGTCGTGACCTAATTTGAGGTACTATCTCGATATTTTCCTGGAGAGACTGAAGAATATCTTAAGTAACTAGTCGTAATAACTGGTTCCTGTCCCAATGTTCAAACCTGGGACCACTCGAATATGAAGCCTAACGGCATTACATTTCCTTATGTAATACATAATACAATATAACTTATCGCGTCTCAGAGTAGGTGTTGGCCGAACCCCCTGTATTTTTTGTGATTCTCAGTGCAACTTACCGTTAGACCGTAATAAAAGCAGCCCTGTTTGGTAGCCGGAAAATAAATCGAGAAACACAGGCGCTTATATTGCCTCGTAGCTGGAAGCAGTAATTTTTTTCATACTTCACATCATTTCATCGTAACTGTGCGCTAGCACGTGTCGTGAACGATATTGTGCAAAATACGTCATGCTGCCCAGAAGTAAAGGGGGTCCATTCTTTCGGACTCTTCAGTTACATGTGGAGACATACATCAGTGAAAGGCGGCTCTGGTCATTATTCTCGTGTTTTGGTATATACTACAACATGCACTCTCCCTCTGTCTTCCGTACAGACTTACCTTAAAATCGGTAACACAGTATAAGCGCGCAAAGACATACAGATACACGAATTTTGAACATTTTAATGTTGCTTTCAGAAGCAAAAATTTAGTGTGCATGTTCTTACGGGTGTAAATTTCTCTTTGTTTGTTTCCTATATAACCAACTAATTCTGTTACAACGAATAGTGGGCTGACTTTATATATAACAGTTATTGAAATTGTGCCGATCCCAGTGGCCCCGCGGTCTAAGGCGTGGGTCTGCAGCCGCTGGCTTGCTGGGATTGCGGGTTCGAATCCCGCCGGAGGCATGGATGTCTGTCTCTTTTGAGTGTTGTATGTTGTCAGGTAGAGGTCTCTGCGTCGGGCTGATCCCTCGTCCAGAGGAGTCCCACCGAGTGTGGTGTGAGTCTCTGAGTGTGATTTCGAAACCTCGACAAGGAGGTGGCCTAGACCCAATTGGCCTGTCGAGACATCAAAAAAAAATTACTGAACTTGTATTGCACATCGAAATTGAAAGGTCAGGGGTTCTACTTTTAAAAACTTCCATATTATTACTAAATATTTTCGTAGTTTTTCTCAGTTTTTCCAAGGAAATATTGTGGTAGAACTTTAAAATCGATCATGACAAATCTTCCATTCAACATTTGGAAGAACTGTGGGAGATTTGATATTCTCACAGGCGTGTTGCCAAAGGTTTAAGTCTTCTGGAATATGACGCAGTGTAAATTGGTACATAGGTACGTACGTTTCTCAGGCTGAGAGTATCTGTGTAACGTCTGTACTTATATAATAACATACATTACCTTGTGACACATAAAACTGTAATTTTCACCCTAGAATTAATCTGTCTTGTCATTGATTATTGAGGTGTCCGCTTACATCAGGATGTATGCGACCCCAATTTGTCGATTTCTCTACCTATCCGCTGCATCCGAGACAAATGCAATCCCACAGTTCCTTGATTTCATTGTCTTGGACTGCGTGAGGAATGATTGATGGCTGGTAGCAACCTTTATTTCTGCAATCGGGTTACTGTGAGACACCGAGATCATCCTCCTATCGGGCTGCTTCCTCGTCTTAAGACGCGTTACTAAGCCTCCCATATCTGACAGACATTTATCACGTGTGGATATTTGCCACTTCGTCGGTGCGGTGTACTTTTATATACTTTGGCCGCTCGTTCATTCTCGCTTAGACTGTCGGCAAATGGACACAGCAGGGTTTATACTTGTTGACGCATCTTCACGACTGTGGCGTGTAGGTTCCTTCTGTGGCAAGCATCATTCCTAACTTTGCACTTTGGGCTGTGTTATCACTTAGAATTTGGCTGGCTTACTGATCCGCACACGAGGGGGCTGTCCCAGAAATTATGTCAACAGGCTAGTCGTACAATGCACAATTATTATCGCTTTTGTCAAAGCAACTGTCGTCTGAACCTGGTTTTAGCCCAGTCTAATATCTGGTTACATAGCCTACTCATTGGTGGCTGGGTTTATCGCACAGTAGCAAACGCTGGGCACAGGAGATTAGCGGGTGGGAAGAGGTAGGTTGATGAATAGGATCAATGACAAGCAGATGCAATTGTGAGAAGCGATGTTACCTTCTCCCACGCATTTGTCGTCACAGAGAACTGTTCACTGTGTTATTCGATAATGAGGATCAACGTGGGAAGAGGATGTTACAGTTTCATTTGAGCACGTGTGGATAAGCAAAATCTCTTTAAAGCAGTCATCATCGCCTTCGCTTAGTCTGTCTTGTGAGAGGTTCATAGTTTTTGCCAAAGCGCGTTCTCCACAGAGTGCGATATAGTGCCTCGTCTATCAATTTCCAGTAATCAGTAGCTGCCTACGTCTTCGTCCTTGTCTTCCCGTCGCTTTTATCCTCCCCTCTTTCTTTCCTTCAATAACGTGTTTTAGAAGGCAGTTCTTACGCAAGCTGTGACCAATCCAGTTAGCCTCCCTTCATTTAATTGCATGTAGGATATTTCTTTCCTCGTTGACTCTACGCTATACTTCATTTCGCTCACAGTCGGTGTAAATGAAGTAAAGAAACCCCTCGTTTTAAGGTCAGTTACAATGGACAGACGGTTACGTCAATATATCTTTTTATCAGCCATTTTAAACCACCACCAATACGAGTACTAAATATCCTTCATAATGTTATAATTCTGTCAATATGTGTCTTGTTGGTAATGACTTCAGGTTTTCCCACTACAATTTTTACGCGTTTCGTATTTTGTCCAATCATGCTACATGTCCAGCTTGTGAAACAGGAAAAATTAAAGAGATTTTTGACGAGGCGGTTCATATGCCCATGCCAAGGGGGGTAAGGTGGTAGCACATATGCAGTTTTTGTGGCAATGACTATTGGAGATAGACAAAACTGAGGGTCCTATTTAGAGTTAGTAAATATTATCAGCAATACAATTTGTGGTTTATGCGTAATAAGGTCTGATGTCCATGCACTTAATTGTATTTGTCAACGAGAGATGTGCAATTGAATGTAAGACCAACGACAGATTTAAAATTTTTGACTACGAATTTGAAAAAACATGGCGTGATCGGGAATGGATGAAATCTTTCCACTCTGACACAGGGCTGTGGAGTCGGTACACAAAACCTCCGACTCCGAATCCTTCATAAAAGCTCAATATGTATTAATAACGGTAAGCCTATAAGACGTTTCATCGCCACCACGTGAATCATCAAGCTACTTTTTTGACTTATAACCTATACTTAAGTATAATTCTAACGGTTACTGTAGCTATCAGGGCTCTGGAGCTGGAGTATTTAGTTAAGATTTTAGACTGAGCTAGGCCTCGGAGTCGGTACATTTTTACCGACTCCGACTTCGGCTCCACCTAAAAATTCCTTCCGACTCCGATTCCAACTCCACCTAAAATTACTTGCGATTCCGACTCCGACTCCGACTCCGACTCCACAGCCCTGCTCTGACATAAGAACGTTTTTCTAAGAAATATATCGCTTCTGTCCATTGGATAGATACACAGCTAGGTCTGTCCGCGTTTTCCAGAATCAGAACGATTCACAGTGTTACTGTAAACACATGCTTTGGTTCCAGGGCAGCATTACTGCACAAGTGTGTACTTAACCAACCACTCAACCACAGCTAGAAAATACAAAATGAAACACAGAAGTGTCTCCAGCGGAACTTAACTAAACAAAACCAGATCCACGAAGCAGTTTCTCGCTTCAGACTGTAAGTCTGTCAGCTCGACAAGAAATTCTTCGCATTTTGTGGAAACCCCGATGGTTCATGAACGTGTTTAAAAGAACCTGCCAATGAATTACATACTAGGCCATACGAATCCAACTCGCACTGTGGGAAATTTCTGGAAGATCAGTTTTAAAGATCTAATATCTACACGATGTTCGTGATTAAAGAGTCCGAATTGGCCGATCCCGGTGGCCGCGCGGTCTACGGCGTAGGTCTGCGGCCGAGTGCCTGCTGTGATCGTGGGTTCGAATCTCACTGGGGGGATGGATATTTGTCTGTTGTGATTGTTTGTGTTTTCAGGTAGAGGTCTCTGCGACGGGCCGATCCCTCGCCCAGAGGAATCCTACCGACTGTGTTGTGTGTTTGATTGTGATCAAGTGTAAATAAAATCCCTCTACGCATACTGTGAGAAAGTAGATAGAAGAGGGAAAAATTACGAAATGAAACGAGTCCGAATCGACTTCATTCCTTCACGATTTCTGACAAATATGCTTGCACGCGTTACTTCCCTCCCACTCCCATTTTCTTCGATATGGTTGTTTTCGTTATATATGGCAAGGAATAATATTATAAAGTTTCTAATTAATTAATTAATTAATTAATTAATTAATTGCATACTCTGTCTTGCGACAGGCGCATACTCAATTCCAAAGCGAGTTCTCCAGAGAGTGCGATGTAGGTCTGTCTGTCCGACGGCTTGTATCAGCGCGGCTGCTAGTGGACGGATGTCCGTTAAATTTGATATTCGGTCTTCTTTGAAAATCATTCGACAGAGGCAAAATTTGGTTAAAATCGGACGAAAAATGTCGGGCGCTTGATGTGAAGACCTAAGTACGTTTTATTTTTGCTGGCGATATGAAGTCGCCATAAAAGAATTTTAATGCAAATCTCATTTTTTATTGTTGACAGTTAAATGTAGCGCAACAATATACACAGAATACATTGTTGTGTTTCCATTTCAACAATGGTTACGAGCTAAAAGGTTGCGTTATATGTACATTGCTTTGTTAATTTTGGTAGAAAAGTGTGTAAAACGTGCGATATGTAGTGGATATAAAATGTGTGTTTAACTCATTAGGTTTGTTTTTAGGTACTGCCTCAGACTGCTTGTTAAGAGACTTAGTGTAAGTACAAAAACTTTGCTGTCAGAAATTCGAATCGGGCTTTGCCCTTGCAGGATGCTGGTAAAGCATTTAGACAGACTAATGCTAGCGCGTCAGCTGTGCTTCATAGCGCCCAACAGCAGTTGCTGTTATTGCAAAGAGAGCTTGCAGCTGCTCCCAGTGTCCTGCAGTTATTCCAGTTGACAATTCCATTTCACCACACTCATTCTTGTTTGTCTCTGCTTTCCTTTGTGACCTGTATGTTACATTATCCGCCAAGTCTACATGATTTTGCACACAAAAAATATACATTGCTCTTACATGCATATTGCATTCAGACTTATTGATCTGTGCCAGACTGGTACGTTGTTTCCACTGCTATGTTGGAGTTAATGTTTTCTTTTCTTTCTGTATATTTATTTGACTCGGTTTTTTATTTTTATACTCCTGTCTTCTTTGTTCCTTCATTTCTTCTTTTATGTCTCTTTGTATGTTTATTTTATTTCACCGGTTGTTATTTCTTCATTCTCTCAGGTCCCTTTTTTATTCGTTGAGCCTTCCCATTCTTCATCTCACTTACTTTGTGTTCCGATGCTCATGGAACACGAAAATCCATTACAGCGTACAAAACAGTCGTCCACTTTTCCTATTCTGAGCCTTATTAATGACCTCAACGCCTTCGCACCCTATTCCTTAAGTTTATTTTTAATATTATCCTCCCGTCTACGACTAGGTCTACTAATGTTTCTTCCTGTCAGGATTTTCGACCAACTGATTGTTAAATTTCACTTCCGTAACGCTGAATTTTTAAATCCATTACCATCCTCCGAACATGGTTTATCCTTTTGCAAGGATCCTCCTTGAATTTTATTCGGTGTGGGACTGTTACGTCCTTAGTTATGGGAACAGTACCAGGCTGTTATGAAAGGCGTGGTGTACCTTAATGTTATGTAAAAGGCCGAAATACATATCTTTTCGCTACCTCATAGACTAGGTAAGTGTAAAGTTTTTCCTCTCAAAGCCATGAAGGCGTTTAAGGGGCGTAGAGATATAGCTCCATTCATTATTAACATCGGCCCTCGATGGAGGTAAGTGGTTAACTTGAGGCTCTCGCCGCTTTAACCCGGTGAAGAACACCAGTACTTTTGAATAGCAAGCTGGGTTGGCCCCAGAGCCGGTCTGGAAAAAATATGTGCCCCTACCGGGATTCGAACCCCAGACCTTTCAGCCTGTAACATATTTGCTCTACCAACTATCATAATCCCTAGCTCCCTAGCTAGTATACTAGCTCTTGATAATTACCAAAAAAAATTGGCAGAAAGCAATACCTTCCCTTTGTTTATACTGAAACCTGAAGACTGTCTGTGTAATTGAAATTTGTGGTGTAAAATGTTGATTTTACCGCTTGTTTGGAGAAACCAATTAATCAGCACAGAACATCTGTATATTGTGAATGGAGTACATTAGATGAATCTGCTACGTTTGGAAGAGTATTTCATAAATTTCGCATGGCCTACTTCTGTGCTTCATAGAATTTGTATTATTGGAGGGCAAGATAAGGGGCTATGTGATCCTGTTTCCAGTTATTTTTTGTTACCTGGCCATGTCATAAATATGTGACAGTGCAGTGTACTAGAATGGAACTATTCGCGTTAAATATGGATGTAATGCGCAATAGGGGTCTCGGCTTGTGTTTCTTTCTTTACTGTAAACATGCGCCTGTTTTGAGGCCAGTCTACCTCGGATGTGCCTGTATACGAAACAATACAAAAATCTGTAGTTTGGTATTATTATGTATTCCAATCGGCTGCTTTGTCTTCATTTATTTAAGTACAGGTTTACTGCAAAAGCAGATTTGTAGTAGACAGATATATAAAATGTATAGTTATGGCAGTGCATAGCGGAAGGAAATTTAGTACAGAACATAAGTCACTAATGTATACCCCAAATACAGTCACAGTTATGACGCCATTCCACACTGTACGTGTTTCGGTAAGGGTTTGCTTGCCATTTTCAAGGTTTATGTTTAAGCAGAAAATATTACATTTTTGCACTGTAAGTTAAATTTCATAGTATGATTTAAGAGCTTCAAATTTGCTCATTAAAATTTACTAGAAGTTAAAAAATTGATTTCTAACTTCTTAAGGACGACACTTAATCTGTCGTATTTAAATATCCGATTCGTACCGTACAGTAAACACACTACCTCAGTTATAACAAGACACGCAATGTACGTATAAACGTAACATTGAGGCGCGTTCGCGTAACCATTGTTGCCGTGGAAAAGCAATGAGTATTACATATTCTAAGCGTGTGTCTGTAGCCTTAGTTATCCAGCGTGCAGAGCGCATGCGTCATATTATATTGTAACCTGTGACCTGTCTGGCTGTAACATATTTTTCCACATTATCTCATAAACGGCACGATTTTCGGAAAGAAAGATAATGAATATAAAATGTGTTTTGATTTTCTGTGTAACTTTTGCCTGAAGTACTTCTTATTCTAGGAACAATTCAGCGAGATACTATCATAAATTTATTCCGCGGCTAATGTGAGCACTCGGATGAGTGGGCTACGTTAATACGGTAAACCAGTCGAAAGAAAATGAAAACCGACAGTTGTCAGATAAAATAATGTCAGTGTATTTACTACTGTCGTCGTCAATTGGTTAAACTTTTAGTACATAAGTTCTTTTAAAATAATTATTATGTGATTTTGATCATATACATACTGGTAACTGCATTGTGACTTTGATGCTTAAAGGGGAAATTACATGATTAATTACCTAAAAGCGTTTACTGCACAGGCAGGAAAGTCCATATCCACAATATTCACTATCTGTATGACAAATATGACAGTAGAATGTATGTAGGTCTATGTTGTAAATCGCTTTTATACACACATCTACAGGCAGTATAAAAACGAGTGGCACTTTTCATCATTAATCCTTGTTGGATAAGATTTGATTTTGAGAGAAGCAAACATGTGACAAATCAAGCCATATTTCCCTGCAGAAGCAGACACCAGGTTAGTCCACATTTGATACTGAATAACTCTGTATCCAGCTACAAGTCTCAAGACGTTGCATCAGGTATC
Source organism: Coptotermes formosanus (assembly GCA_013340265.1). NCBI lineage: Eukaryota > Metazoa > Arthropoda > Insecta > Blattodea > Rhinotermitidae > Coptotermes > Coptotermes formosanus. Next base: position 169,807 of record BLKM01000325.1, on the reverse strand, counting down.
CTAACTTGTCGTTTTCCTGTAAAATTGGTGTGTCATAATTACGCAGTGACATATGATACTGTGGGCTGTATAAGATATTCTTGAAATTACAATATCAGTTTTGTATTCTTGGCACTGAAATTTCACGTATAAATTTGTGAATTGAATGCTGTATAAATAAATAAGTTTGAATCGCCGAAATCCGAAACAATAAATACATTAAATGCGGTGTTCGGAGGAGAAACCCCCTGATTGTATATAGATTATGTGCTACGTGTTTCAGCTTTTTTTTGGACCATTACAAAGAAGGTGGAAGTAATTTCAAAAGACAAGTGTGTATAGATACATCACTGCATATATCAACAAACCTAAGGCGTATGCAAATACAAGAATATAGAAGTTAAAGATACAAGAATTTAAAATCGTCAATATTTGTGTTATTATGTTTGTATATGTGCAAGTGGTTTGCTAATATATGCAGTATTTTACCTTTCTACACTTCTCTTTGTAAGAGCTTTGAAGCTCTTTAGTCAGCGTCCGAAAGGAGCCGAAACATGTAGCTGATTAAATAGAAACAATAAGGGACTTCTCCCTCAGACACAGCACAGCGTCATGTATGTGTGTCGACTTCGACTTGTTGTATTATGTTGTTATACAGGGCGTTCCTAAGTTAGTTATACAAAACTAAGGTGTAATAACCCAGAAAGTAGAGAACTTACAGTACTGTGATATATATCATAAAATGCAGTATACGTTTGTGTTTTATCTACAGACATTCACAGGTGTGCAGTGTGGTTTCGTCGTGTCACGCGGCAGATGTCCCATCTGTAAGCGATTTCGTGGAACGATAGCTTGGCCACCACGATTGCCTGATTTAGCAACCCCGCACTTTTCTGTGTGGGGATACGTTAAAGACAAAGCTTTGTTCCACATCTTCCTGCAAATTTGTAAGAACTACGGGCACGGATAACAGAAGCGGTTGCGACCACAGATGCGGACATGATTCATAGGATTTGGGACGAAATCACTTACAGATGGGACATCTGCCGCTTGACACGAGGAAACCACATGGAACACCTGTGAATATCTATAGATAAAATACAAACATATACTACATTTTGTGATATATACATATCATAATACTATGGGGGATTGGAGAAGACTACATAACGGGGAACTTAATGACCTGTACTCATCACCAAATATTATTCGGGTAATAAAATCGAGAAGAATGAGATGGGCGGGAAATATAGCACGTATGGGGAAAAGAGAGGTCCATACAGAATTTTGGTGGGGTGACCTGAAGGAAGGCGACTACTTGGGAGACCCAGACGTAGACGGGAGGATAATATTAAAATGGATCCTCAAGAAGTTGGATGGGGGCATGGACTGGATTGAGCTGGCTGAGGATAGGGACAGATGGCGGGCTCTTGTGAATGCCCTAATGAACCTCCGGGTTCCATAAAATGCGGGGAATTTCTTGACTAGCTAAGAAACTTTTAGCTTCTCAAGAAGGCCTCTGCTCCATGGAGTTAGTTAATTAGTTAGTTGGTTAGTTATCATAATACAGTAAGTTTTCTACTTTCTGTGTTTTTACAACTTAGTTTTGTATAACTAATTTAGGAACGCCCTGTATTATACTGTAGACATATGAACATTTATATTAGTTTAAATCTGTAGTGAATTGTGACCCTGTACGGTTGATATATTCTGCAATGTACGGAGTACAGTCACAATTCGCGCATGCACACAGCTACCTCGCCTTACTTTAGGTGCCGTAATTTCTTCCTGGAAATCTATTTATCAGATTTAAGCTCATAATATATGGGGGACTGAAAACCTTATTCAAAGTTTATTAACCCCTAACTTAATTTCCAGTTTACCTATTCATGCTCTAATATATCCGCTCTGTAACATTACATCACAATTCGAAGCACACTTACATCCTATATCTGTGGCCCCACATCTGAGCATCCTGCGGTGGTATTTGAAATTTAACAAATGTGCTACCATATTTAAGGTGTTCCATGTCCGTGCACTGTACTATACAAAAACACCAATCACCAACAAATGCACAAAGAGAGTTTTATCATAAATTGTAACACACTCCTACATGTTTNACCAACAAATGCACAAAGAGAGTTTTACCATCAATCGTAACACACTCCTACACGTTTCGATCCTGCTGGGTCATCTTCAGGGAGAACTTGTTTGTTATCGTTACACTAAGGTTGCACTTTATAGTTCAGTGAGAATGTGCTGTTGACTATGTGCTGGAGGCTTGTACTCTCTGCAGTCCCAGCCTGCAGGCTGAGAGTTCACGCCTCCAGTACACAGTCGACAGCACGTTCTCACTCAACTATGAAGTGCAACCTTAGTGTAACGATAACAAAAATTCTCCCTGAAGATGATCCAGCAGGGTCGAAACATGTAGGAGTGTGTTACAATTGATGATAAAACTCTCTTTGCGCATTTTGTTGGTGATTAGTGTTTTTGTGCTACCATATATTATCGTCCTGTGCAGCAATGAATAGTATTAAAAGTACAAACACAGCCAGTATTATGATATTACGTATCTTATTACAACAAATAAGATCTACATATTACAAATAAATAAATCATCTCAGCCTCTGAATGTAATAGAATATTAGACAAATGTTTGTTACACCTTTCTTCAAATATTTCCCGTTCTTAGTGCACTTAGTCCTTTAAAGCCCAGTGGTTACTTCATGTTACGTCAAGTTTAACATTCAAGAGTCTAAGTTCTGCCCACATATTGCTTTTATGTGTTTTGTATGGATTTCAGGACACACAGCAGTTTTTACCCTATACCACGTTAAATGATTGGTTTTATAATGGAGATGGAGAGTGTTTACTGCTCGGTACGAACTTAGAGTAAAATACATTACTCTTCTTCCTTGGGAGGTTAATATCCTTTTATTTATAGAATTCGTTTAGAAGTTAAAACCGGATAAATAATACTTTTGTTCAAAGTGTATTGTCACTGTTAAAATGTCGTCTTTGTTTCTGTCTTCAGAGCACATTTTTAGGTAGAACTGGTGTTCTTATTCTCATAACCTTCAGTGGTCAGAGCATAATCTTGAGGCAAGTTTTTAAACACACAGAGAAGGACAATTCGGCTATTTGCAATGAAAGGGAAAATAACACACGTCGGATTGTAAAATATTAAGAGATTTGAGATTAATATGTATTCGAAACATGTCGTTCTCATTCTATGTTACAGTAAATAATTTTATAAAGTGAGCTATCATTGTTGCTGTCATAATATTACTAAATGCTGTGGGGGACAGTATCCTACATTGTTGACTATAAATATACCTACCGTTATGTTTTGACTTTACTTTTTCTCTTATTTCTATTTTCAGCCTGATTCCTTTGTTGTAAATTATTGACATAAAGTTCATAAAGTAAAGGCATAATGAACAAGTCTGTGATCCTCTGGGAGTTCAGTTTCCTAATATACTTGAGGGATTTGGATTAAATTCGGTAATGAGGGTCTATATTAGGTTAGTTTTTCAATTTTTGTTTTTGTTATGTGTATGGACATATTCTCCTAATCAATATGAAAGGAAAATATAAATGCATGTCATTTCCTAAAAGACGCCAGAGGTTCAGAGTAGCATACTATTTCCTTTTTTCAAGTTAGAAAATACATTGTATTCTTCCAAAAGTTGTTAACCACTTACCAAACTACACGGCGTGACACCGCAAAAGAGATAAATATGAATTATCATTGTGTTGTCGAGATTTGAGGTTTATACGGAGGTGCTGATACAAATGTAGGCTTTCCGAGATGTGACACAGAGTAGATTTGTAAATAACCATTGACATTTCGAATGAAATTAGAAATTCCACTTCGAAGATTACCCAATAAAAATATCCTGATGCTAGGCTGAATATTGGGGCAGCAAGCTTGTGCGAAACTGCGTTAACTATTTAACATTCCACACGGAATCACATCCCAGAAGATTTGCAACTGATCCTAGGTTTTCAGCGGAAGATACATGGTCTTTGCAGTTGACACAGTGTTTCTAAATAACACAGTATGTAGCGTTTCAGTTTAGGGGGACCGCGTGTAACAGCTCGCCACTTTGCCTTGGAGCTTACGCCAATCTCGTGAAATTATAGTGCCTATTGTGTGCAGAAAAACGTTTTTGGACACGCAAACTACGTTCTGTAACATCCACCCACGTCAGTTACTGGTAGTGTAGAATGAGAACTTGTGTACTGCGGGTTATATATCTGACAAAAGTGGGGATGCTTGATGTGTGGCCTAACGGTAAGGCTTTCTCTTTTCACCACTCTACTGGGAAGGAACAAACTCAGGAAGTGGGTGGAAAAAGACCAAAACAAGAACAAAAGAAACGAAAAACGACGGAACATGACTTTGTCTTGAACATAAGTCTGTCTGCCTTCTCTTAGTTCCTGAGATGGTAGAAATGTGTGCAGTTTTATGTCTTCTTGTGTTCTGCCTGGTGAAGGCAGTTTACCTTATGCTCTTTGCTATTGTCTTTTATTTACGTAATTCTGTCTTTGTGTGCACACGCTTCTGCGTATCTTTAAGTGTTAGACTACGCAGATAAAAGTTAGGCTATAAATGTAATATATTGATCACATTTTAAATTATTTAAGCTTTCCATGGCAGTCAGTAACTAGGAATATTTCCGCCAGTTAGAATTGTTTGATGTTTTTAGTTTCTAAGAATGAAGTTAAATGTTTCTTAGAAATAATTAACAGTCTCTTATTTGCATTCTTTTAGGCTTCATCCGCGGTGTAAATGAGGTCTTGGCTCTTCCGGGAAGTTACGCAGCTTTGATTAGTACTTAGTGACAGGCGTTTCATAGCTAATCGGTCCCATTTTCAAGGTTAAAGCTTCACCCTTGAAGATAAAATGGGTAGGCTCTTTCGAAATGTCGATAAATAAACACCAATCAATGTCGCGTAACATCACAGAAGAGCGAAGACCCCATTACCCTAAAATTTGTAATGTGGATTGGGTACTTTTCTGTAGATGGGAATATAATTTGAGAGGTATTTTGTCAGATCAGGTTTTATTACGTAAGTTTACTTAGCGAATTATTTGTCTCGTTCATCATACACTGAACTATTATGGGAGAAATTAAGGCGAACATTTCTTAATATGAGCGGCAGGTAGGTTGGTTTTTAACATAGCAAATCCAAGCATCTTTGATCAATAATATATCTCAGTTAAATGGGTACAAGACAGCTATAATAATAATAATAATAATAATAATAATAATAATAATATTAATGTATAATTTACAATAGAAAGACAGGTCACGTGGAATTTAAAAAGAAGCGTGATAATAATAACAGTAATAACAGGAGCAACTGGAATCATTCCAAAACATTCAGAAAATACCTGAGCAACATAACTAGAAAGCAGGAACTCAAGGAACTACAGAAAACAGCCATATTGGGCACTTCACACTTATTTCGGATAATACTCATGTAAAAGTACAAAATTTTTATCATGGGAAACGACATTACATGTACCATATACTGTAAGCAATAACAGTTGCAACACTGTGTACCCTAGAAACATGGTTTGTGTGAGGTATGTAATTTCAAACACCCTGTATAAAGCCAATAAATGAAAATAAAAATAATAATAGTGATAATAGTAAAGGAAAAAATCAAATTCTTTGTGTAAAATGTGGACACAGAAGACTGTACTTACCACTAATCATCTTTCAGAACTGTAACTTTAACAGCTCTGAACTCCTTAACATTGTGCGTTCATAAATGATGACATGTAAATTACTTTTTAGGACTCGCTTCTAATCTAGCCCAAATATCACGAGGTGTTTCTTGGAGTGGTGCGCTGTTTCCCCTATTTTTGGAAGGGTGAGGAGGAGGGGGAGTGTAGAGGGGTGGGTTGCCTAACACCAATCCCGTTGCAGGAAACTTCGCCCCAATTCTGTAAGTTGCTGCACTGTCAGGGAATTTTCAACCAAAACGTCTTCGATATTTTCTCCTCGGCTTAACGCCCTAGAAAAGGATCGTATATAAATCCTATTTGTTCAGCGATATATATCATGTTACGTCACAATAGAGTACAATCCTATTACATGCATAGATGCAGCCACTGTTCTAAGGAAGACTGTTCATTGGTCTGACAGAGTGGGATTTATGACTAGTTCAGAGGCAGGAAGTAGTCATTTGCAAACCGCAAGACTTCAAAGCTATCGGTGTCATGACAAACTGGAAACGTGTTGTCATGATCACGTTTGAAATATAAATTTATAATATTTATGGCAATAAATCCAGCATAATACAAAATAAAGTATAACATACAGTAAAATAATATTAAAAGTTTTCTCTCTATGTTTCGGTTAATCCAGGCCATCCTCAAGGGGGGAAGCCTATAAATCCTGAAAGGTACGGAATCGTTTACATTGCTATTCATTGTTGTAATTCCTTATGGTAAAACATTTAGGGAAATAGTATATTTACAGAAGATTTTCTTTACAATAGAATCTCAAAATAACTGTAGTCTAAACACCTATTCATATACATATCTACACCCCTGAGGAGTCAGCGGGTTGGTCGAAACACGTAGCTACGAATTCTAATACCATGTTACTGAATTCTGAGCTATATTTTCTGCTGTGGTGTCTTTATTGTGATAAATATTTAAAAATGTACAAGGACAAATTATAGTGTAAATTTATGAATCTTGTATCCTGTAACTAATCGGCCAGAACGCCCTGTCACCACCATCAACATCAACATCAACACCAACACCACCATCAACACCAACGCCAACGCCAACACCAACACCAACACCACCAACACCAGCACCAACATAATAAGCACAGTCGTTACTCTTAAACACCACAAGTTTTAACATTGACAAACTTAGCCTTTTTTTCCAAAAAACTGTTTTTACGCTTTTGCTATAATTGTTGCGATAAACAGTGATTACTTTTCTAAACAGCAGTAAGGGGGATGCAGTGTCATTTACTGTGCAGTATAATTCAAAATTTTATATATTATTCCTGTAGAATTCGCCCGTAAGAGACTTAACATTCTCTAAAGCCATCCTCTGTCTGTCCTTCCAAACCGTCTGTGCTGCATTACTTATGTGTCCTGCCCTGCCTTTGCGTTTTATCATGGTATCAAAGGAATTTCGTTCTTTACTACTTACACGACTCTCTTTAAAAGTAAGCCTCTTTTTAATGGCCTAACAACGCCTAGTGGGCCAGGAGCTCCTCATTGTCTAGGCTTCAAGATAACACTCAGACTCACCACATTTTGTAGTACTCCTCTGGACGAGTGATCAGCGCGATGCAGAGGACTATACCTGTCAACAAGCAACACTCACAAGAAACAGACATCCATGCCCTCGGCGGCATTCGACCTCGCAATCCCAGCAAGCAAGTAGCTGCAGAGGCACGCCTTAGACGGCGCGGCCACTAGGATTTAAATTAGGCCTTTAGTTCGGTTGATATTCTGCGCTGTTTTTACCATAGTAGTTTCATATATTTACTCGGTCTCAAAGAACACTGTTAAGAGCATAACTTTTTAGCAGTAGGGGGTGTTGACGTACTTGTGAAGTAATTAAAAGTGTGAGGACTACACGCCTGTTTACGCACCACCAGGTTTTCTTTTCTGTGGCGCAGTAGATCCCACAAAATTAGACACACACACACACGCGCGCGCGCGCGCGCGCGCACGTACTCGGTGGGACTTCTCTGAACGAGTGATCAGCTCGTCGCAGAGGCAGCTACATACAAGACACGGCAAACACAAGTGACGGAGATTCAAGCCCACAGCAGTGTTCGAACGCGTAATATCAGCAACCGAACGGCCGCAGATCTACGCTTTGTACGGCGGCCACTGCGATCGGCACCGCCAGGTTTAGCACTAAGAATTATACGTCTTCTCCACGCAGTACATATTTCGTATTCTCACGATAGACAGCGTTTGTTTCCCTACGCAATATTTACCGAGTATTCTTTCGAATGGAAGCACATTTATTCTCTGAGAGTTCCGAATTGCATCTTTAAAATGCAGAATTATTTTAGTTTTAAAACGATTGGTAATAACATTACAGATTTTATGGATGAGTTAAAGGTCCCTTTTCACTGTTTGCTGATACCCCTGGCGAAATATTCATACGGTATTTAATTGAAATCGCTTTATTACGAGAGGATAGGTACACAAAACAGAAGGAAGGCGTGTCTGACAAGGTTCGTCTAAGAAGTGTTTCAAGGGATGTCTTGAAAACACTCAGCATCTCTACTGAATTATTCCGTCTCATGAAACCCCCCGGAACCACTGACTTCACTCAGAACGGGGCAAGCAACACGTCAGCTGTCACATTATACAGCATAGACGTGAATACGAACTTACGCTTTATGGGTCCGGCTTGACGGGAGGGGCGACCGACTCTTCCGCATGACTCAACGCTCTCTCTCGCTCTCTCTCATACACACACATACACACGCACACACGCACACTCACACAGGCACACACACAAGCACATACACACACGGACACACACACAGGCACACATACACGGACACACACAGGCGCACACACACACGGACACACACAGGTACACACACAGGCACACACACAGGCACACATACACGGACACACACAGGCACACACACACTGACACACACAGGCACACACACAGGCACACACACACACGGACACACACACGGACACACACACAGGCACACACACACGGACACACACAGGCACACAGACACGGACACACACAGGCACACACACACGGACACACACACGGACACACACAGGCACACACACACGGACACACACAGGCATACACACAGGCACACACACACACAGACACACAGGCACACACACACGGACACACACAGGCGCGCGCACACACACACACACACACACACACACACACACCCACACACACAGGCACAGACACAAAAGAATCTCTGTACATTGAATTTCAGTCCCACGAAACGGAAGAGAAGAGAACTTTAACAGACTCTCAAAGTTCCGGGAGACAGTACTTATGACAGTGCGGGCAGAGTGCTTCTTTAATCATGTCAGTGTCGATACGCCCGGACGTAAAGACATTGGAGAAAGCGTGGGCAGTTTTTCGTTAGATGAGAGCCAGTCTCTGTAGGCCAGATTATGGAGCTGTAATTATCTCAAGTAACTTAGTATACTGACATCTCCCGGCCGCAGATGAGATGAACCTTCCGTACTTGATATGGAAACGTAGGTTTAGCGTACAGCATGGCGAAAAGTCTCTCTCTACCTGCGCAAGGAAAAGTACCGCATTTTGCTGTAAGTGGGCAAGGTTCCTTACGCAAAACACTTCAAGAGGTATGCATGACCTCTGTCACATGCCGGTGGGGTCACGTGCAACACTTGTTCTAATCATGAAGTACTGTATATTCCCCGCGACTTCCACTCTACCTGCATCTGACTTCCGACTAGTGGACAGGGAGTTTTTGCTCACCCTGTAGATTAACATTATGTCTCTCTGTACATGTGGCCTCCTCGTAGTTGTTAAGACTGAAGGAGTTGTATGAAATTTTGTATGGGGCACCCGGTGGCGCAGTTGGTTGAGGCACTGCACAATAAGTCATAAGGTCGCAGGTTCGATTCCCCATGGTGTCATTGCAATTTTTCATTGACATATTCCTTCCGGCCACACTAGGCTCCTGGGGTTGACTCTGCTTGTAACGGAAGTGAGCACCAGGAATATTTCCTGGGGGTAAAGGGGGCCGGTGCTTAGGGCTGACAACCTTACCACCCATTGTCTTGAAATCTAGAAGCCTCAACGTCCTGGAACGCGCAGGGTCTGTCCAGGGACTACATTACATTTGCTTTCCTGAACATAATATTAAAACCATAAGATATTTTGGACTGAAATTCTGTGAAGTAGGAAATTAATATTTCTATCCGGAACTTAAATCAGTTTGGGGTCTGTCAATGTCAAGACCTAAAAGATGTGAAGAAAATTTATGTGACCTTGATGTGTAAACATAGCTGCGTTCATCTACTAATTTAAGGTCTAAGATTTAATAACGCTTTTCATGGACGCCAATAAAATAAATAGTATGTTGGTTTAATATTTTATACAGTGAAGGCTCTTCAAAAGCGATACAACTAATGTTAAGTTAATGTCTTTGTATAACGCAAGACAACATGGCGGCTGAACGAAGTATCCATTAGTTTCGACTGACGACGGTAATTAGTGAATCATGGGAGATTGGTAAAGTAAATTTCTTTTAATTATAAATCGTTCTCATATCTACAATTCTGCGTAATGAATTTTTTCTGATGTCAGCAATTAACCAACGTGGCGAAGTTTTCAAATAGACCTGACAAGCAGAACATTGTTAGAATTTGTATTGTTTAGTAGAATAAGGTACCTTAAACAGAGGCTAAAAGACGTTACATTATATGGACACATATCAAAACGAATGGACGCCGAATGTTCTCTGAATTTTTAAATTTATTCTTTACATGAAACACGTAAACACGAGAGCTTTATGGAGAGACGCATGGGTCCGTCAGTTACAATTTTTCGATGTTAAAGTACTTTATGTATTTCGAATAGATACGGCATTAGGTAGCCACCGGAAATACTGACTTACAAACTCAATTCGGCTGCTGTCACTCCTCTTTAACCCAGTAAAGTCTACGTGATAGTACTTTTCTATCTAATGCTCCCCGATTTCCGAAAGGGCATTCCCTTTTGGACATTTCCGATGCTTCGCTCATTTGTCATTCTGGTACAAGCAACGTGTAGATAAAGAAGAATATGCAGTATTCGTGAAATGTTAATGACTGGGGAAAATCGAGGTAAAGACGGATGTCAACCCGTATTATATTTAAAGATGAAGTTCGTACCGCACAGTAAACACACTGAGTCTCGGTTAGTAAACCAAATATTGTGTAGGGATATAATTGTTATTCCTTCTAAAATCCATACAAAACACACAAATACACTGTGTGGGCGGAAGGTAGAAATTTTGAATGTTAAGCCTGGTGTTATATGAATCGGCCCAGCTACTGGGTTTTGAAAGGTTAAACATCAGTACCAAATCGAACACTAACAGTTATGTCAAAAAGCTTTCATCACATAAAGAATTGGTGTAGAACCTCATGTATTATATACACACCCACGCACATACACTTTTTTCCAATGGCGCAACAGCCCCCAGTGTGCCAGGGCCTCCTCATTATCGGGGCTTCAGGATCACACTCAGACACACCACACTTGGTAGGGCTCCTTTGGGCGAGTGATCAGCCCGACACAGAGGCCTCTACCTGACAACACACAACACTCACAAAAGACAGACATCCATGCCCCCGGCGGGATTCGAACCCGCAATCCCAGCAAGCGTGCGGCCGCAGACCCAGGCCTTAGACTGCACGGCCACTGAGATCGGTACACACATACATACCTACATACATACATACATACATACGTACATACGTACATACATACATACATACACACACACGCACGCACACACACACACATACATACATACATACATACACACACACACATACATACATACATACATACATACATACATACATACATACATACATACATACATACACACACACAATACCTATCTATTTATTTCGTACTTTATATAACGCCCCTGGCAGTAACTCAAGACTATGCAGCATCAAGTCATTGGATCACAGTGAATTATGGGTCTTAAAGGATAAGGAAGGAGGTGACCATTATGCAGTTTAAGATACTAGCCTCTAACATTTATGGCAGTACTGAGGAAGACTAAGAAAAGCCTCAGCCAAGACAGCCATTGTTCCGACTGGGATCCCAACCAAGGATCTCTCTACAAGCCAGAAGCGTTACTGTCCAAGTAACCCTGCACATTTGAAACATTTTGCCCTGTGGTAGCTCAGGTCTATTTGAAGGTGAATTGTGTCCCACACATGCCATGACGGCGCGGAGGGGATAGAGGGGTACAGCGCCAGTCGGTCTTAATCTCGACGCTATAGGCGGGGGTGACTGGTCAACGGCATTTCTAATTGATTTACTTCCATGCAGCTTAGTCGGTGTTGTGGGTGTTGTGGTTACGTGCTTGACAACCGATGAAAAGTGGTTCGTTTCGCGGGTAGGGGAAAGAGAGACACGCCTGGTTTGCAGACCGCGCAGACAGGGTGTGCTGTCCCCACACTCTCCTATTCAGTACTCACTGAGGCTGTATTCCCAAGCGTAAATGACGGCGTGAATTGACCAGTCATCTCCACCTAGAGACGAGGTTAAGAATGAGTGGAGCTATACCTCTACTTTCCCATCAGTGTTAATGTTATATGCATGGCAACACTACCTTTGTCTCCTGTTTTTTTTAAAATTCGGTGTTGTTTTTGAGAGTAGCTGCTGTTAATGGTCACAACCGGTTGGGAAGCTTCTAAAGTGCGGTCGTATTTTATATGAATTCGAAATTTTGAGATATACAAATTTTAATAAATTCTCACTTAATGCGCAAAATTTGAAAAAATAAGAACCCAAATTTAAAGAAATTTATGACCCACCTGCAACATCAAGCGGGCACACTAACTAACTTACTAACTGACTAACTAACTAACTAACTAACTAACTAACTAACTGACTGACTGACTGACTGACTGACTAACCAACCAACCAACCAACCAACCAACCAACCAGCTAACTATCTTCATGGAGCAGAGGCCTTCCTGAGAAGCTAACAGTTTATCAGCTAGTCAAGAAATTCCCCGCACTTTATGGAACCCCGAGGTTCATTACCGCATTCGCAACAGTCCGCCACCTGTCCCTATTCTGAGCCAGCTGAATCCAGTCCATGCCCCCAGCCAACGTCTTGAAGATCCATTTTAATATTATCCTCCCATCTGCGCCTGGGTCTCCCAAGTGGTCGCCTTCCCTCAGGTCTCCCCACCAAAATCCTATATGCACCGCTCTTTTCCCCCATACGTGCTACATACCCCGCCCATCTCATTCCTCTCTCTTTTATTACCCAAATAATATTTGGTGATGAGTACAGGTCATTAAGTTTCTCGTTATGTAGTCTTCTCCACCCCCCCCCCCGTCGCCTCGTCCCTCTTAGGCAAGTGGGGACACTGCGCGTCCTAATTCGGCGCCTGTTGCATCTGTGTGTACGCTGCCGTCAGACTGTAATTATTTGTTCCAGTTTATAGGCTCTGGGCTACAATAATTAATAAAATAATAATTTATTTATTTTATGGTTTATTTATATTGGCCTACTTCGCACTTAAAAGTGCGTTTAAAAGTAAAATGTGCTACGCTACTGGCAGGTTTATGATCTTCGAGAAGGTATCCTCCATATTTACACTTATACCGATGACAAATTTAGTTTTGATTTATGCGAGGGCTTCAGGAACGGGTCCACTGCCCTGTTCCTAATGACGGGAAAGGGTCTAGTTTGTGGAACGTCGTGTTTGAAGAAATTAAAAGCAATGACCGATGTCCAAAATAGTGCTAACATTTGCTTCATTACGTCTGGCACTAAGTCCCGCGATGAGAGATCGCTGTGAAGCTGTGGTTTATAAATCCCGGGGAAAGAGATTGGAGGAAGGACGCGTAAACTTTTAAAGCTTAGCGGTAAATTTACGTACCACCAGGTTTAACATTAAATAATTCTACGTGGTGCCCACATTGCGTTTATGTGTTTTGTACGGATCTCAGAACAAACAGCAACTTTTGCCTTATAAAAAATTAAGAGATTCGTTTTTATAACCGAGGTGGAGAGTGTTTACAGCGCGGTTCGCACTGAGTCCTTGTATAAAACAGATACGCTTCGTCTTTAAAGGGTTAACTGAATATGGCCACGTATGTTCCATGGTGACGCATCAGTTGTGTCAAAAGCTTGATCAAGGGACTTCTAGATTAAGAGCAAGCAATAGAATGTAGGTGGTGCACTATTGCGATTTAGTGGATTTTGAACCTGTTCTTTTATTTTAAAATTTTATTTCAGTGTGCTATCAGTTGAGGGCACGTGGTGACGCAGTTGGGTGAGGCACTGCGGTACAAGCCCGATGGTGTAATTGGAATTTTTCGTTGACATAATCCTTCCGACTGCACTATAGCTCTGGCGTCGACTCAGCCTCTAAAAGAAATGAGTACCAGGGATATTTCCCGGGTAGTAAAGGCGGCCGGTTCTTAGGGCTGACAACCTTACCACCTTCATGTGCCGACTGTCTAGAATCTAGGAGTCTGAACCTCCTGGAATCCTCAGGGTCTGTCGAGGTCTGTACAGGGTTTGGTTTACCTTACCTTATCAGTACAGGGTAGGATTCAAAAAATTCACTTTTTTCTTAAGGAAATATACGCTTAGAAAATAATTGTTTTCTGCTTTAGCCTGCTTTAATTATTGTAAAAGTACACATTGCTTTATGTTGTTGTTTACGGTATATGCATCCTTCCTTATCTCTGCAACTCGTAAAAGGTACTGTGGCTTGTTCATGACACTTGACATAAAAACATGCTGTTACAGACCAAATTTTCTTTTTCATTTTAACCCTTTAAATACGAAGCGTATCTGTTTTATATAAGGACTCAGTGCGTACCGCGCTGTAAACACTCTCCACTTCGGTTATAAAAACCAGTCTCTTAATGTTCTATAAGGCAAAAGTTGCTGTTTGTTCTGAGATCCGTACAAAACACATAAACGCAATGTGGGCACCACGTAGAATTTTTTAATGTTAAACCTGGTGGTATGTAAAGTTACCGCTAGGCTTTAAAAGGTTAATTTTTTAAAATCAGCAATGCCAACATGGTTTCTGTGGGAATTTTTTAGACGTGAGCGTCAGTTATGCTGTATAATGGAAATCACTGAAATACTGTGACATTACCGTGTTTTGGGGGAAGAATATGTTATTTTGTGTCACAACATAAAAACGACATTAACAGTCAAGTTAATAGCATTTACTTTTTGTGTGATATCGAAAATTTACAATTATCGAATTTTTTTTGGAAGTATGTTAGAAATACAAAGCAACCCCTGCTGCTAACAGTTGGTTATCCAGTGGCGTGTTTCAGATATCCGTGATTGTCAATTTGTATCCAATTCTTAAACGCGGTTTTTGATTTCATATGTATGTGGTTTTTGATCTGTCTGACCTATACACACACAAAAAATATGTGTGGCTGTCACACCAAAACATCAAAATTCATATGTGGTTGGGATGTAATGGGGTCTGATATAGCAGTTTTGTAACTTCCAGGTTGCTATTTATATCCTTCCTTTATTGACATTTCTGTGTAAATCATAACATTGGTGTAGATAACGCCTCTGCAAACCCTCTCGCGGCGCAGAGGCCCCATGGGTCAGTGGACACCGGAACACACAAAATAGTACAATTTGTTGCGGGTATTTTGAAACTAAATTCCACGTGTCCATGCCATGAATGCGTATAGGGAAGTGGAGGTAAAACTTCACTCATTCTTGGCGCCAACACTAGATGGAGGTGAGTGGGAAACTTCACGTTCCGGCCTCTTCACACCAGGAGAAAGAGCGTCTTTTATCCATTAAATAGGAGGGTAAGTCGGGCACAGGACACATCTGGACGTTTTGGATAACAAACAAACAAACAAACAAACTAACTAACTAACTAACTAACTAACTAACTGACTGACTGACTGACTGACTGACTAACTAACTAACTCCATGGAGCAGAGGCCTCCTTGAGAAGCTAACCGTTTCTCAGCTAGTCAAAAAATTCTCCTCATTTTATGGAACCCGGAGGTTCATTACCGCATTCACAAGAGCTCGCCACCTCTCCCTATCCTGAGCCAGCTCAATTCAGTCTGTGCTCCCCATCCCACCATTTTGGATAGTTATTGGATTATTATTATTATTATTATTTTAAATGTTTTTACATTGTTCCCTTCTTCGGAGATGTGACAGCTTTTATACTGTTTCAGGGGAGCGTTATGCCTCCATTTTCAGGGCAGACCAAGTGGGGCACAATGCCCCGAAACATTGGTCGTTATACAGGAATCTACACGGCGTCATACCCCGAATGACAGGAATCTTTGTCAACACTTCTGCCAGAACGTCGCATCTTATGTTTACTCTAAACTTTTTTGGTGTTTGGAGAATGAACAGCAAAGTAGCAAGCTTCCCATAAACTCCCCTAACAACCAAAAATCCCATAAAATCCGAGTCTTGACAGCCACGGTATTTCTTTCAAAAATACAAACCACACAGCTGTCGACTGAGCGCCGTTTATAACCATTTACGTGAGAAGTATGCACTGTGGCGCAGGCCTGCCTGGGATGTTTAATGTAACAAGAATACTTAGTAGCACAAATTGTGTATAGAAATTAATAATTGACTCGTATATTTATTAATTTATACATCCTCAAATATCCCATCCCGTTGTGTTTGTACAATTATATTCCAGTGTTTCAATCGATCACAACTTTTTCCTTTATAATATTATTTTTATATAGCTACATGTTTCGGCCTATGAGTGGCCATCATCAGGTACACAATACAAGATCTAAAAGAAAGGTGTTAATGTTGAGGCCTCCCACTTTTACATAAAGTGAATAGTTAGACAAAAGCACTAATCACCAAAAAAATGCACAAAGAGAATTTTATCAATTGTAACACACTCCTACATGTTTCGACCTTGCTGGGTCATCTTGAGGGGAACCTTTTGTTATCGTTACACTAAGGTTGCACTTTATAGCTGAGCGAGAATGTGCTGTTGACTGTGTACTGTATTATTCCCATACAGGGAACAATAGACACTGTGCACCTTTTGTTATATAATTTACATTTACTTGCAAAAACTCAACTTCTGACTTTATGTAAAAGGCGAGGCCTCAACCTTAACACCTTTCTTTTAGATCTTGTATTGTGTGCCGGATGATGGCCATTCATAGGCCGAAACATGTAGCTATACAATAATAATATTAAAAAGGAAGAAGTTGTGATCAACTGAAACACTGGAATAGAATTTATACATTCTGCTGTCTTCGCCGTGTTGACTAAAGACGTTAGATTTGAAGTTATCACCGTGGTGTTGTAAAGATTCTCGTCTTCTGAGAAGTCCGCGCTTTTGGGCTCTCCGGTCCTGAAGATGCAGGTATTACGCTTCTCCGAAACGTCGGTAAACATTTATCATTCGACATGGCGTGATATTAGAAAAGAATTCAATCTTCCACCTAGATGTTATAGATTCTTCCAAGACTCTCTTGTTTGAACTCAGTAATGCGAATTTTAACTTTCAACATTTGCATTCCTCCGACAAGGATGAAGTTAATTTAATTATAATCAAGAAATTTTACCTGGGGGCTTTCTACAGTCTTAAATACCTAGCTTTGGGTCATTTAAATAATTAATACTTTACTCTTAGAAACTTCTATGCCTATAATGAGTTTCTGTTTTAATAACTGACATGAATAAGCCCGCAGGCTCACATCTGATTCACAAGCACGAAATTGGACGCCTCTAAACAAGAGACAACTGAATTAGGGTATTACGTTGAGATTATGCATGTATATGGACTTCTAGAAACACAATTTTCGACCAGGTTTAAGGACAGGCCTGGAACGTTTTGCAGTATTGGAGCTTGGATTGTGCAACTGGTATGGCGACCAGGCTACAGGCTGGAATGTTGCAGGTCTGAAAAACCATCCAGACCGACAGTGGGACCCACTCGGCCTCTTATTTAACCTTTTAAAGCCTAGCGGTAACTTTACATACCACGAGGTTTAACATTAAAAAATTCTACGTGGTGCCCACATTGCGTTTATGTGTTTTGTACGGATCTCAGAACAAACAGCAACTTTTGCCTTATAAAACATTAAGAGACTGGTTTTTATAACCGAAGTGGAGAGTGTTTACAGTGCGGTACGCACTGAGTCCTTATATAAAACAGATATGCTTCGTCTTTAAAGGGTTAATGGGTACTGGGGATATTTCCTGGGGGTACAGCAGCTGAGGCGTGAAGCTGATCACTAATCGCCTTGTAGTACCGAGGTTGGGACTAACTGTATCTGCAGCTGTACTCCCTCTAGATGGTTTCGTAGCCTAGGCAGGGAAAATTTAACCTTTATATTTTTTGTGTCGCATTATTGGCTGTTGCTGATAAAGCCGCTGTTCTATGAAGCTATAATTTCAGTTAATGTTTTCTTTATTCCACCAATGCTTCGTATTTACGTTCATCTATTGTCGACACTGCACAGTGTAAATTCCTCATATTGAGAACTTCACTAATTAAGCAGAGAAGATGGTATGAATTCGAGTCACTGTCTACTCCTGCGGATATAAGTCTTTTGCAGTAACTTAGTTATGCTCTGATAAGTGAAATCACGACAACGAGAAAAACCACAAAATAAGTGACCTTAATTAGTGGTTTCCTATGACGACACAAAGAATAATTTTTCGTAAATATACATAGGGAATTTTAAATATGATATAACATTCATTAGGTATTTCTGTGACACGTATTGTCGATCAACACTCTACGTCTCAGTCAAAAAATACTTATTTATTAAACGCCTCAATTACTTTACGCCTACTAGCTGTTTCGAAAAGTCCTGTCATCTTCAGGTGTGCAGGCAAAATTATTGTCAGTGAACTGCACCAATCTTGAGATCTTCGATCTTCTGCAGTGTTACGCAGAGTAAGTTGGTAGTTATTTATAGGCCTTTCGGGTCAACATATCGGTACCGAAACGTCGGTAGCTACCAATCTACACTGCGTAACATTCCAGAGGAGCCACTATCTCATTCACACAGCGGCCGAAGCCTAAAATCACGCATTTTACTAAACTTATTAACGAAAAGGACTTCAAATTTTTTTGAAAAATAAAACTGATATTTGTCTTTAGAAGTTAAGAGTTCTTTATTGTTTAGAATTTCACAAAGCAACGACATGCACGCGTCTGTCCACACCCTGCCGCACATAGTATTACAGTGTGTTCGAAAAACTACTTCATATATATCGACGGATGTCAATGTACCTCGTTTTAAGGAAATTTTATCGACATTTTATCAACTTAACTAGTGTCCTCTAAACAACTGTAACCAAGTTTTATCATACTGTTGGACGTGTGTGAGATTTGTAAAATTGTGACTCTCCCTGAGGATGAACCAAGTAACGGTTCGAAACATGTAGGAGTATAGTTTGAACATTTTAGTGCATAATAAAATGTGCATGTGGTCGGTTTGTGAAATTATATACTTACAACAATGCACGGTTCGAGAAATATAAAGTACTTTCTTTTGTTCTGGACCAAAATCCTGAAATTAAAGAACAGGAAGAAAAAGGTGGCAGGAATTAAAGAAACAAGTTTTGTTTATTTATGCACGTACTGGCTTTATTTCTGATTGTACCTCTTACAGCTTTTTCGTCATTCACCCTTTAAAAACGAAACATAATATGCGTTATATAGAGACTCTGTGCGTACCGCGCAGTAAACACTTTCAACCTCGGTTATAAAAAACGATTTGCTGTTGTTTACGGCAAAAGTTGCAGTTTGTTCCGAGATATGTACAGAATACATAAACGCGATTTGAGCACTATGGAGAATTACTAAGTGTTAAACCTGGTGGTACGTCAAGTTACCGCTAGGCTTTAGAAGGTTAACACAGATCGCTATGTCCTTAGTTATCAGCTCAGAGTTCAGTATCGGTTAAAAACATTTGCGCCTAAGGACGCCGACGGTAGTCCCTCGAACATTCGGCTTACACAAGATTAGATTCGAATGGAAATAAATAAAGGAAAATTCAAGTCTTGTCGGACATTGCACCGTGTCGGTTGTTAAACAGGTACAGGCATTAACCCTTTAAAGATGAAGCGTATCTGTTTTATATAAGGACTCAGTGCGTACCGCGCTGTAAACACTCTCCACTTTGGTTATAAAAACCAATCTCTTAATGTTTTATAAGGCAAAAGTTGCTCTTTGTTCTGAGATCCGTACAAAAGACATAAACGCAACGTGGACACCGCGTAGAATTTTTTAATATTAAACCTGGTGGTATGTAAAGTTACCGCTACGCTTTAAAAGGTTAAGAGTGATCGTTTTGCATTAATTTTAAAGGTTAGGAGTCCTGGATTTGATGCTGAAGATGAAGGCACTATTTTCATTTAAATGTCTGTTAACTCCTTACCAGTTGACAATGCCTAACTTCCAAGTAGACCTTAATATACATCACCGCACTGTGAGATCCTCATATCTCGCTGACACAGCTCAGTTAAATTCTGAATTTCATTACAATAAGAACCAGCTTTTCTCTATGACCATTTACTTGATAATAATTTTGAATTCGCTAACTGTCGTTATTTTCTCAGATAGGCATCAATGATACTTTTATCTCCATATTCACTGGTAGCTTACCATGACAATGGAACGAGAAGTTTTCTCTGAAACATATACAGGGTGATTCACTAGGAAAGGCCACTATTTTGAGAAGTAGTAGTATCAGTCATTGAGAGAAAAATTGCGTATGAACACGTGTCTAATTCTGGATGGTTACAGAAGTAGAGCTGCTTTCCTCTGGTTTTTGAATCCGTTAGATTTTTGGTTGTGCAGTTGAATGAAGAGTGAAGTTTACAAAAGAAAGTTGCATGGACGAGAAAAAAGCTCTCTTCCACTTTGGATGCAGCTGCCTGCATAAAGAAACATGATCAACGTAAACGAAAAACACGCAATATTCGCACACGAGTTGCAAAGTGCACTGAGGGTGATGTTAGGATTTTCGAATATTTGTTGTGAACTGTAACAAATTTTTCATTTAAACATTAAATTAAAATTAAAAGACAATTAAGAGTAAGTAATTTCTCTTTCATTATTATAATTTACAGTGCCTTTTCTAATTCGTAGATTCAAAGCGCTGTAAATCATTCAGAATTGGACACATGTTCCTATAAATTTTTTTATCAAAATGACGGATACAATCACCTTTCAAAATACTGACCTTTCGTCCTGAATCACCCTGTATATTTGTCAAAATACAAGGCGTCACATCGCAGTAGCCCATAGTTCAAGTCTGTCATTGACTGACTGTCTGTACGTATTGTACAGTTCGGTGTTGAAACTTCACACCGTCCAGCCTCCGTGTTGCTCATTAACACACTCCGGCTTCCACAGCAGCGTCCATTTTGCGTCACTACGTAATAAATAAGTGTCAGCCTGGTGACGTGAGAAATTCAATTGTTACGTAAGTTTACTTCATTTAGGCAACACTCGAGACACGGGCTTTAAATAATTAGGATCCCAAACAGGCCCGCAAATCCTGTGTCTACGACGCATGCGTATTGCGTCAGTACCCTCGTCACGGAAGAAACAATAAAAAGGAGAAATGAAAGAACATCAGTCATGCTGTCGCCTTTATTTTTATATACCTTACTTATTTATGCTTTTGACCCTTCTCTTATAACTACCTCTCTTTCTTTCCCTCTTTTATCTCTTGTTCCCTCTTTCCGCCTTCCTTTTTTACCTCTTTCTTCTTACTACTATCTAGATCCTGCCTTTAATTTCCCATATTCTTCTTCCTGTTACGTTTCTTTCACTCTTCCACCTGCTTTCCTTCGTTCCTTATACCTTGCTTTATTTATTTTGTCGGTCATTTATCTACGTTACACTAATCTGCAATCTGCAGTTAGGTAAACGGTATAAAAAGAAAAGTAAATTTCAAACTAGTAAGGCCATGAAGGCCCAAAAGAGGAGTAGAGATATAGCTCTACTCTTTCTTTAACTTCAACGCTAGGTGGAGTGAGTTGTCAAGGCCACACCCCGGCCGTTTTACAGCTAGGAAGGAAACTCGGTACCCATGGTAGATGAGGCAGTGTTGGGAACACGGACTGTCTGGACGGGTGTGGAAAATTTCGCCCCAACCGGAAGTCGATCCCCTGAAAGTCCAACTTAGAGAGTCGCTATACCCCCTACGCTAACCCGGCAACCTTCAGTAGGAAGATAATAAATTTTCTTCTTCGATAATTATCTCACGGCCTCCTCTCTTTTTCAGAAATGTGGTGTTTCTATTTATAAAGGCGTCTCCTTTTCAAAAAGTGTGGTGCTTCAAATTTATAAGGGCAAAGAGCATGTCTTGGTTCCAACATTTGTAAGAAAGTGCGATATCGTACACCGATTTTTGTTATTCATGACGTGTATATTCTTATAATTAATACATAAACTAACTTATGCACTTAATAGAACGCATTCAGAAGCAACTATAAAACCCCTACATGTTTTGGCACCGGGGTGCCCTCATCAGGGAAATATTCGGAACAAAAGAGTAAGCTTTTGTGATGACAGGTTTATGGACTTTATCCGTCGTCCGAAAAATTAAAATATTAAAATATTAAAATCACAACATTTGGGAAGCTGGCTCTGTTTCCATCCTCATGTGAATGGAGGGGGAGAACAGAAAAACACCTACTCTATTGGGCCCCTTAGACAGAGTAGGTGTTCTATTCTCCCCCTCCATTCACCTGACGACGGAAGCAGAGCCATCTTCCGAAATGTGATTTTAACCTTTTAAAGCCTAGCGGTAACTTTACGTACCACCCGGTTTAACATTAAAAAATTCTACGTGGTGCCCACATTGCGTTTATGTGTTTTGTACGGATCTCAGAACAAGCAGCAACTTTTGCCTTATAAAACATTAAGAGACTGGTTTTTATAACCGAAGTGGAGAGTGTTTACAGCGCGGTACGTACTGAGTCCTTATATAAAACAGATACGCTTCGTCTTTAAAGGGTTAATAATATGTGTTTTGCACGGATCTCAGAACAAACAGCAACTTTTGCCTTATAAAACATTAAGAGACTGGTTTTTATAACCGAAGTGGAGAGTGTTTACAGCGCGGTACGCACTGAGTCCTTATATAAAACAGATAAGCTTCGTCATTAAAGGGTTAATATTTTAATATTTTACTCTTCGGACGGTGTATAAAGTCCAGAAACCTGTCATCACACAATGTTATACACCATCGTCAAAACCTTTTAGAATTTATCTGAAAGAGTAAGCTGTTGGGCCTTGTTACTTCTTTGTACTGAATGGCCCCCTGATTATGGCACCTCAGTGCCGAAACATGTAGGAGTTTTATAGGTGCATCTGAATGAATTTTATTAAGTGCATAACTTAGTTGATGTATTAATCATAGAATTAATTTGATAAACTTTTTTTCACCTCAGCAGTTGTCGCAACTAAACCTTTAGAAGCTGTTGATCTGTAACAAGAAAAGTTTCTTCGAATCGTCAGTACTCAGACCGTGCTCATGTTTTCATGAACATCCGTAAATTATATATTTTATGTACTGTGCATATTACCGTAAGTCTGAAACTATTAACAAAGGCAGAATATTATTACCATGTATGAAATATGTGTATGCTCTGTGAAAAATGTGTAATATGTAACCACAATGTATCCTTGGATGTGAAAAAGTTCTTATTTTTCTCTGCTAAATAATCCCATGAAGATGGCAGTTCCTTTGCCGAAACATATGTATGGGTCCCAAACATATTTCTCACATGTCAATAGTTTTGTTAATTTGTTGATTGATTTAGACAGCCGTAAATTTTTTTCAGGAATTACGGCACACAGGGCCAACCCGTGGCCAGGGACACAAAAAAACACAAACGATCGTTTTTCTACAACGTTATTTTTTCTGTTCAAAAATCATTAGAGGAGGACTTGAAATAGGCATCAGCAGTTCAAATAGTTTTAAATAACAAAACACGGGAGATAAACTTTGTAAGCGTGGATTTGAATTTAAACAGGGTGTTATTAAATGAACCATCCTTTGGGGCTACCTGAAACGCGGCGTCGTGCAGCCACACGTTTGTATAAACGGACTTCTAGCTGCCAGTGCTTTTTATGCATTGGCCATCAAAAGATTCGGGTCGTATGGGATATTGCGCCTTGTCAACTGCGACTCATACATATATTTACCGATATGTCGACGGATCGTATTGTCTTAATCTTCAGGCTTAAGGAGTCCCAGACCTTGAATGTGAAGGAACTAAATCCTTCGAAGTGTCGGCAAGTATTTACCAGCAGACACGACATAATGCGGTGAAATGAAATCCAGGATTGCTGTGGCAAATGTGGTGTTCATTAAGAAGAAGATTCTTTCCGCCAGCAACTAGGATTTAAATTTAAGGAAGAAACTGATAAAGTGATACATTTGGAGCACAGCTTGGTATGGTGCTGAAACTTGGACACTTCGGAAAGTGGATTAGAAATACCTGGAAAGTTTTGAAATATGGTGCTGGAGAAGGATGGAGAAGATTAGATGGACCGATCGATCGAGAAATGAAGAAGTATTACATTGAGCCACGGAGGAAAGGAATACCCTACATATAATAAACGGAAGGGAGGTTAACTGGACTGGTCACATCTTGCGTAGGAACTGCCGCCTACAGCACGTTATTGAAGGAAAGATAGAGGGAAGGACAGAAGTGACAGAAGGACGAGGAAGAAGAAGTACACAGCTACTGGATGACCTTAACCTTTTAAAGCCTAGCGGTAACTTTACATACGACCAGGTTTAACATTAAAAAATTCTACGTGGTGCCCACATTGCGTTTATGTGTTTTGTACGGATCTCAGAACAAACAGCAACTTTTGCCTTATAAAACATTAAGAGATTGGTTTTTATAACCGAAGTGGAGAGTGTTTACAGCACGGTACGCACTGAGTCCTTATATAAAACAGATACGCTTCGTCTTTAAAGGGTTAAATTTAACTACACAGAGATTACTTTTATTGGTGAAAGTCGAAACTGCAGTACTGGCCAAATTATAAATGCCTGTCGACAGCTTGAAACGACAGGCTGTTACTCTGTAACTCCTGCCAGCTACGTCATGTCAATTCCCTTACATTAATAGCGTTTTGGAGCAGCATATGCTCCTCAATGAAAAGTGTATTCTAGTTGTGCAGTATGAAAACACACCGAATCGCACGGGACGGGTGGATAGTAACGCAAATTTTTATCAGTGTCATTTCTTTCTCATCGATTTCGTGTTCATTTACTGCAAAGTGAAATGAAAACAGAAACCCGTTTTTGAAGAGATCGTAAAGTTATGAATGCAGGATTAGTCTTTGTGATGTTAAAAACTGACACTTGTGCAATTCTCAAAAACGTCCATTATATAGAAACGTATTATATTTATTAATTAATGACATTTATTACTTTATGCAGTGCACCAATTTTTAATGTGACGGAAATTTCTGAAAAATCGATTAAATATTATTTGAGCTTCATAAAAAATGTTGGCTGTTCTGAAACAATAGATCCAAAATTAAATTCGTCCATAAACCAACAAACGTACGTAAGTGTATTAAAGTGTATTATAAACATAGTGACGTTCTACATGTTTCGGCCACTATGTGGCCATCCCCAGGGGAGTTCGTTACAAAGGATGGGTACATCGAGATATTATAAAAGTTTGTGAACCAATGCACAGATAAAAAATACTAAGTTTTAAAAAAACATGGTTTAAAGTACATATTAAAATTGCTCATTGAACGGTTACGGATTCTTTAAAATTCCTCAATAAATATTGTGTGTGAACAGTCGATACCAAATTTAATTTAAATCCTTTAGGTGAGTTATCATATAAAAGACGAAAACCTAAAATTAACACCAGAAGTTTACCTTTCCTCGACACTAATTAAAATGCCTCTACTGTCTTTGCCCGAATCCCTGAGATTTTTTTAATTTTGAAGTCCTGCCCCATATTATGGTATGATTATCATTAATTTATAGGAGACTTTGTGCTTCGAATTCTGCCAATTTAATCCTTCAGAATGAATATCTCAGAAGATAGATATTTTCACAGTTACAACCTGGGTATGCCTGTAATAAAATTGAAAGCAAATTTTCAAGTAATGTTATTTCATAAAACATTTTCAAAATAGTGTATGGAATTGTCAATTGTTGATGCAATATGAGGTTAAAATTTTAACCTTTAATTAGATTATGCCATGATAAAATTGTACGACAAATCGCTGTTGTTAATATGCACTTTGTTTCGACTGGCCATCAGACACAGTAAGTGCTTCAGTAGCAGAACAAAAAACATGACAATGATGGACAGGTTGGAGAGGGCGACTGCAAAACGCGACTAAATATGTGTAGGTAAGAGTGATTCAAGTACCATAATTTGTGGAAGTGTATGGCGCTTAGAATCCGGTATTACGGTGCAGCGTGAGGTGGCCACAAGTGGTACAGAATGCATTTTGGTTTTCAGGATAGGATTTGGCACTTTAATGTTATTAATATAATTTAAAAATACAAAATTATTAGATTTACAGTGGTAAGGTAATAAAAATTACTGGAAATTACAAATCTCGAAATTGAAATGTGTATGTTTTTTGATATTCATTGTCCCAACTGGCGTGTATCAACTATGCGTGGAAAATATTAACCGTCTACAGCCAAAGTTATTTTATGTTTTTATTAAAAAGATGAGAGCGACTAGTTTCGGTCATTTTGGACCATCTTTTAATAAAAACATGAAGTAGCGTCGGCTGTAGACGGTTAATATTTTCCACACATAGAAATGTGTATATCTTTATAGGATGCATTCCTCCATATTTATTTGATATAAAGTAATAAATCGAAAGTACAATTTTTACAGCAGTATTATTTTTATTAAATTATTACTACATATTTTGGCTAATTTAATGCATCCTAATCAGTAGACAGTATGTGACAGTAAGAAATATCTGCAATTACCAAGAAGTTGGCTAATTTTAGCCGAGATGTTGAGTCATATTGTAATACAGAGTTCTGCGAATTTGATTTTAGATTTATTAATCTGTATGGCATGATTATAATTACGAGAATATAAATTAAGATGATGATGATGATAATAATAGTAATAATAATTAATAATAATAATAATAATTATTATTATTATTATGCGCATTCGAGAATATAAGGCTGTGATTAAACAGGATGACCCAAAACGAAAAATTTCGGAATTATTATAGCGCGATTCAACTGTACTTGTACATTTTACTTGCTTTTAGTGTTTTGTGCAAAGTAAGATGTTTGTGACTCTAATACTGTGTGTGATGTCTGCCTGTAGGAACTAATGCTATTTAGGTATATTGGTTGTAGTTGGAATGCCTTCTGCAAACACGACAGATATTTGAAGCTTTGTTCTGTGTGATACTTCCCAGGACAGCAGCATGGAAACCTGGACTTTTCTGGAACTCGTATAAGGATTAGCTTTATTTACAGCATCAGAAATTCCTGAGCTCAGTTTCTTAAAGAAAGGGTTAATACAGCACAGCTTGTACACAAAACACCAGTCACTTTAGGATCACTTTCACAAACAACAGTCATATTGAGTACAACATAAAAGAGGACTGAGAAGAGCAAATTAGCAATATACGGAAATACTTCATGAAGTTAGGGCCTTAACTTTCGGAAACACCCGAATAGAAACTGTAAATTTCGATGTGGATGTCACAGAATGTTTCGAACACAAAATTTGGATTATTTTTGTGAGCAGTGAAATTTTACAAACGTGCGCCTAGATATATCTAGGAGCGTTATGCATAATGTTGCATCTAATTTTAGTGTAGTAATTTACTTTCGGGTGATTGTTTTCCCGGAACAATCGCTTACACTTCGATCAGAGATACCGGTTGCTCTTTCTGACCCCTGAATGTGAACACATCAATACATTTACGAACATAACGTCAAACCGCAATCAGCAAGGCACTCAACAATAGCAGTAAATCGTCTGAGAATGTTTCAGAATGGAAGTATCTGAGAACTAAAAAAAAGAGAAAGAAAAAGAGAAGATATTCGTGATAAAGTACGGAGGAGAATAAATCTGCAAGATTGTTTTTGTTCTATTCTAAAAATATTGTCCTCCCTTTTGCTTTAAAGAGGCTGAAGATGAGGGTAAATAAAAATGATAAAAGTCTTTGTTTTTAAAGCTATAGGAGTGAAATTTCTCTCGTACTTTAAGAGAAGAATATAAAGTAGTGGTATTGGTGAAATAAAAACTGCATAGCAAAAAAATATATGGACTTGGGAAGGAAAATGATGTGAGCCTGTTACACAAGAGGGGGCATCGTGATTTATACGTGTCATGTACTCCTGGTAACACAGCAGAATCTAAGCAGACACGAATTATGATAGGTGAATAAACATGGAAACAACACTTTGAAGACAGAGAAGGGTTTCGGTAATGAAGTTGTACCTTATGGCATTAGTTTATGAGGATAAGAATATTTAGTTGTTCCAAGTTGCCTCTTTCCGTCAGGTTTACATTGGTTGTTATAGGAACACTAAAGACCTATTTGGACGACAAATTTACCACAAATTAAAGCTTGCGTTAAAGGTAGCACAAGACTTTTTTTAAAGTCGTCGGTTTGACCCTGGTGACCCTTCGTTTAACTTATTTGTTCTGCCTATTTGACCCCCCCCCCCCCACCTCTTGATATTTTGTATGTAAAGTTGTCTGTCCCGTTGTTTCCTCGACGGTCCTTCGCCGTAAATATTTCTGCGAAAATTCCGAGGCTTTAAAAAAAAAGTCCCAAAGAAAACCTCGTTTAAATGGGAGTGACATACACTGAAGCACTCTCGTGTTTTAAGCGAGACTCGAAACTTTACGCTGTAAGGTACGGTATTTCCCGCCTCATGAGACAAATTTTTTCCCTGAAATGGTCCCCAAAAATCACACTGTATATGACCATCGGATAATCAGTTTTTACATAATCACGCTCTTAAATCCGCAAAAAACCTTGCTAATTATAGGGTGCGCCTTATCACTTGTAGCGTCTTAGGCGTAAAATACAGTATATTATGCAAAGTGTCTGTCAGCAACACCAGATTTCAAAGAATCTGGATGAAAATTCTCCCCAGTTTGTTGCACACGTATTGTATTGTAGACGTTCCTACCCTGACCAGTTTAATCTGTCACGTTAAGCTTAGTACAAGTTAGCAGAGACGACAGGCGGGCAGTTCTGTCTGGCCAGGCAATATACTGCGGTCGATCAATCTCAAAGTGCAGCTTTGCCCTACTTAAAGGTACAGAATGCGCTGGAACCTGCCGTGTACCTGAAGATCATATTGATGCCGTAGTTTTGCTGCTTCATCTTATTAGCATTCACGGTCTGTAACGCGATTAGCCGCGACAACTCAGTTAAGCATAGTGCGAAACGTATCAGCGGCTTAGCACTTTGCTTCACATGTCGCAGGTTCTTATGTCAGTCGCGTTGTGCATCACTAAACAACAGAACGGATGTGCAGGTTACGGCAATAGAATGAGATGATTTTCAGATAGATCCGTGATTTTAGGCTTCTGCCACGATATTGATGAGATATGCGCTCTTCACGTCGAATAGTAATCCTTTACCGACGTTTCGAGACAACGTATCGGTCACATATTCAAGGGTCAAGAAGTCAAAGAAGACTTCTTGACCTTTGAAGATGGGATCGAAATGTTTTCCCGAAACGTCGGTAAAGAATTACAACTGGACGTCGCTTAATACCCAAGAAGAGCGCAGATTTCAGATAGACGTTTTGAAGAACCGGATTGAATATAAGGTATAAAAAGTTTATACAACATTAGTAGTAAAATTCCATTCAATGTACAATTCTTTGTTTTTTAAAAACTACATCTTACCTGAAGACAAAAGCAGTTTGCTTTTGAAAGGTCGTGTTTGTACACTCAGTGAGGGTGGAAAAAGCTCAAATACGAATCGGTGATTTTTGGCACGTTACACCATTGTCTAAGAATTATATTGTACAGTAGAGCTTATAACTTATTTAGCTGGCAAGCAATACATTCCTGTAATTGTGATCGAAAATTAATCCTAATTTCTCAGCAGACGTTTATCAGTGGCTCCAATTTGGACCCAGATGTACTCTTTCGTCCCTTAAGGCGATGATATTCAGAACTTAACTGCAAGTAACATACTGCAACGTCAGGGGGGAAGTTGTGTGCCTTTGTGCAATTCTAGTTTAACTGCCGGTCACCATTACGGGAATATACTGCATGACAGGGAGACCAATTAAGAGGTGTAATTGTTAAGAAGTAAGGGTAGATGGCATTTTAATGCTGTTACTCCGTAATGTGTTGTGTTTCTTACATTCAACACATTTCGTCAAAACAGCGATCTGAAAATCGCCACATTCTGTTGCTGCATCATGTATATGAACGTGCGGCCGAAACTGTTAGACGAATTATAATTTTAAAAATAATTCTTTAATTAAAATGAATAAATTGAGTACTTACATAGAATCAAGCTACAAAGGAAAGCATTGTCTTATTTGGTCACTGTTTGAAAATACTGTCACTTGGATGAGCTCCACCAGATTCCAGGCAAAACTCAACACGCCGCCTAAGACTAAGAGCGCAGATCTCAATGTGCATCACTTTGCGCAACGCGTCCTGTGGAATTCATGCAACATCAACTCGAATGTTATCTGTCAAATCCTCGATAGTGTTGGGTCTATTCACTTAAAAGTGTTATTTTTAAAATTATAAATCTTCCAATAGTTTCTGACACATTCTGTGTATAAGGATTGGAGCAAAAGTCTTTGACACTGTAAGAAACACGTTGAATATCGGTCGTCAAATTTCTTTAGCGCCACGCTGTGTAAGGCACTACGCATCAAATAACCTCAATAAATTTGTCTTTATTTGTGACTTCCGTTTGCGATACACAAATTCAAAAGGGGGAGAATGTGGGCCTGTCAGTAACAACTGCACCTTTGCCCTTTCTTGTTATACAGAGTATTTTTAAAATGTCGAAAGATGGCTTTTAGCTAAAGACGAAATATTTCGCACAATGTACAGTAAGACACTGTAAAAGTGTAGCTATGGTTTAAAGTCCCACTTCCTCCTCATTTTGAGTAAATTTGGTCCTTAACAGAAGGTCCTACGCATTTTAGATACTGAGTGTTGTGTTTTTGTTCTTCAGGTGCCGCTAACGGAGATTTATATTTTAATAAAATTTTGAGGCGTGTCTGTTATACTTTGGAATTTGCATTTAGGCATAATAGAGGCCTTAAAATTGTGACAGATCTTAAATATTTGCGATTATGGTTATGACAAGATGAAGAGCAAATTAAATCCGGTAAATTTAACGGGTTTCATCTCCGTTCATTAAATCATAAAAACAATGGAAAAAATTACCAACAAAATGCACATTAAGTTTTATTTCTCTATTTTATGCTAATTCACTGCTACATGTTTCGGCTCTTCTGGGCCATCCTCAGGGATATTCTCAAGTGGTAAACTGTATCACCGCGGTAGGTGGTTGTCCTACTGTATCTGACTATCTTAGTTGTCTGTACTTGTAACTTACGTGTGTGTGTGTGTGTTCTTGGCTGGTTGAAGCCCAGAGGGCTTCAAACAGCCAAGAACACACACACACACACACACATGTTACAAGAATGGACAACTAAGATAACCAGCTACAGTAAGACAACCACCTACCGCGGTGATAAAGCCTACTATTTGAGAATCGCCCTGAGGATGGCCCAGAAGGGCCGAAACATGTAGGAGTGGATTACCATAAAATAGAGAAATAAAACTTAATGTCCTTTTTGTTCGTAATTTTTCCATTGTTTTTAAATCCGGTAAATGCCCTCTACCATTAAGTTCGGAAAATTTTGTTTTCTTACCGCATGTCTAAACACGTAAGATCAGATTTATAAAAATATAATTTTACTTCTTGCCTTGTACGAGTGTTAAACTTGGTTTCTTAGCATAAGGGTAGGACAGAGGTTGAAAGTTTTTGAGAAGAAAGGGAATTTGCATGGCTGGAAGGGTCAGGAGGATGTGAAATCTTATATGTTGAAGAAAGTCATAAATTGTATTCTTAGTTAATGCGGGTCATTAATGAAGCAGAATGAGATGGGTGTGTCATAAGGCTTCTACCGAGGGGTCGGTAATTAGGTGCACACAAAATGTTTGAGGGAAGATGTCAAGAATAGAGGCCATTTATAACACGTAGCTTAAAAACGACATAATAAAATTTGAACGACAAAAATATATCTTTGTAAATAGAGTGCCAATTTGTGGGTTGGATGTGGCTTGCCCGAGACACAGACCAGTGGCTTGGATTTAGCGACCACAGCATGGACCGCTGGGTTTTGTGAAAACCAGAGAAATTCTTTAACTAACCGAGAGTCTGCTTCCTTTCAAGGAAGGAAACCTGATTTTTTGTAGCAATCCTGTTGGGTGGTTGCTTCTTTTTTTATATCATAAGATCTTTGTTCTGCTGGAATGTTACGCAGTGTAGTTTGGTAGCTATAGATGTTTCGGGACAACCTGTCAGTAACTAACTACCAATCTATGCTGCGCAACATTTCGGAACAATGAACATCTCATTTACACCGCGGCGGAAGCTTGAGAACTCGCGTAGTTTGATCGTGCTTTCCGATGGTAATGTACCTACTGGTTCCATAAAAAATCGGACACATCTTTTAACCACTCCTTTCACTTTCAAGGAAAGAAACCCGTGTCATGTATCAAGTTAGTTTTGTTGATTGATTAGTTCTGCCATGTACGATTTTGTAATATATTTCTTCTTCTTATAAAGCGTTACAAGCTGTACAAGGTTCTGGCTTGCTCAACCACCTTCTTCCATCTGTCTCTATTCAGCGCTACATTCTTCCAGTCACGTGTGTTCTTTTGATCCTTTTAACATGCCTTGGTCGTCCTAAGATTCTCCATCCATCATTTCTTACTCTTCCTCGTTGAACTCTTTTAGCAAGTTAGTTTTTACTGTGTGGAGGTGTTGGCCATAAAACAAACGCCCAACCTGGAGGTCCAGGATTTGTATAGGGGTTTCTCCCCTAGACGTGTTGCCTTTACCATGGCTAAGGACTCCCATCCAGCCCCCTCGTATCCCTGAGGAGGGGGCCCTTAACAGGTACTACCTCCCGGGCCAGGAGGACCTGTAGCTTGCGTCGGCAGGGGTGCTACTCCCTGAAGTAGGACTATGTCCGAGGAGAGTTCCTACCCGTTACCGGGTAGTATTATATTTAGGATGGAAATGTAATTAGTTTTTTCATTATGTTCACGTATCATCTTTCCTGCATGTTCCTTAATATGCTTTGTACTGACAGATTTTCTTGAACATATATCTAAAGGCGGTGAAATTAGAGGTTACAATGCACCTTTGACATTTATGGCGCTACCTTACTCATGGGAATGTCAAGGTGGTGGCCGTATTGACGTATGATTACGGAGAAACATCAGCGCCGCCTCTAAACGCACTAACAATCTACAGGGTCGTAAAACTTTTGTGCGGTAATAGACCGTATAGAAGTGTACGTGTGTGCGTTTTCAGAATAAAGTATGCAAAGTGGCAGAACAACTGGCCGATATACCTTCAGGATGTAAATATCGTGATTTCAGGCTTCCGCCGCGATGTTGATGAACTCAGCGCCCTTCAGGTATATTACGTAGCGTCGAGTGATAATGCTTTCCCGACGTTTCGAGACGACGTATCCGTCACATCTTCAAGAGTCAAGAAATCCAGGAAAAAACGTCGGTAAAGGGTTATCACTCAACGCTGTCTAATATCGTAGAAAAGCGCAGATCTGAGGTAGTGAAAATGTCTACTTTTCATGGCAAAGTATTGAGAATTAAGAGGTTAACCCTTTAAAGACGATGCGTATCTGTTTTATATAAGGACTCAGTACGTACCGCGCTGTAAACACTCTCCACCTCGGTTATAAAAACCAGTCTCTTAATGTTTTATAAGGCAAAAGTTGCTGTTTGTTCTGAGATCCGTACAAAACACATAAACGCAATGTGGGCACCATGTAGAATTTTTTAATGTTAAACCTGGTGGTACGTAAAGTTACCGCTAGGTTTTAAAAGGTTAATAGCTAGTGTTCTTGGAAATTGAAACAATTAGGCCCTCAATAAAAGCCCTGTCCCCTTTTCTACCTTCCGTATCTCCGATTAGCCAGAATTGCTCCCAGAATAGCTGCACAATGGACACATTCTTTTCTTCCAAGTACTTCAATATCTACCTGACACAGATTCAGTAACCCTGAAGATGGAAGAAATATGTTCCTCCGAAAATTCGAAAAAGACATTCGCTACGCGGTTTAGTACCCACAACAAAGCGACACTTTGACTGCTACTTTGGCGTTACAGTCCAATATCGGTTTAGAGTCTCCTCAGCTTTTGTTCCCCGGATCCCACAATCTAATGCCAGGCTTTTTCAACCTGCCTTTCCTGGTAGTTGTCTGGTTCCTCTCGACCATACTTTAAAATCCATACTTCTGATGCTAGTTGAATGTTGTAAGTTGTAATTATATACTGGTTTGTTGCCTTTCTAAAACGTCGTTGCATAGCGATCCGCTTTCCTGTCTCCCATTCAGTTATGTCCCAGAATCAAATCTCTGATTGGCGACCTGCGGCCGTAACGGAGAATATCGTAGTTTCTACACATTAATGCACTAACACTCCATATTCGTCTATTCCTCTATCACAAATGCTGCATAATCTTGGCAGTTGATAGCGTCGTTAAATAAAACACTTGAAAAATATAAAACAACATTGCTGTATTCTTCATTTACACCAAAGCTGCATAAATTGAATGTACAGTGCGAAATTCTTTTTTCTTTCATGCTTCCGACGATATGTCAGTTGACAAAATTATTGAACACACGCTGAGTAAATTTTCTATTTGGACTGTGCATTAAAAGTTTTGGCTATGTAACATAATCCTTATTCTGGATAAATTTCAAATGCAATTTTCTCTATTTTTTAAAAAAAGTTTACCACAACTCATACAAGGAGATCTAAATCAACGGCTTTTATTTTAACGTCTTATAGACGAAGCGTATCTGTTTTATATAAGGACTCAGTGCGTACCGCGCTGTAAACACTCTCCACTTCGGTTATAAAAACCAATCTCTTAATGTTTTATAAGGCAAAAGTTGCTGTTTGTTCTGAGATCCGTACAAAACACATAAACGCAATGTGGGCACCACGTAGAATTTTTTAGTGTTAAACCTGGTGGTACGTAAAGTTACCGCTAGGCTTTAAAAGGTTAAGCTCCTTTCTGTGTTCTGTAGCCCATAGTAAAGGAATTGAAAGATAGGTGTGTAACAATAAAGTATTGTTATCTGCAATAGAAATAATATTAGGGTATATATCCTTTTCCGTTTGGGAATAAGATTTGTAAATTTACTCTACCAGGCAGAAGAAATAGAGCGTGACTCTAGAATGTGATGGAGAGATCAACGTATTTCAAGTGGGAGCGGCACGTACTAAAAGTGCTTGAAGTTGGTGGTGACTGATTTTCAAAGCTGTGTAGCTGGTAAGATATAAAACCGGGGAATATATGTTTTAGAATGAATACTGGCCTTTCTTTATGTTTCGATGTTTAACGTTATTTGTGTCGCTTATAAATAGACTGCAGATTCCAGTGGCCGCGCGGTCTGAGGCGTTGGTATACGGCCACTCGCTTGCTGGGATTTCGGGTTCGAATCCCGCCGGAGGCATATCCCTCTGTCTCTTGTGAGTGTTGTCCGATAGAGGTCTGTGCGCCGGGCTGATCACTCGTCCAGAGGATTCCTACCGACTATAGTGTGAGAGTGATGGTGAAGTCTCGGTAATGAAGAGGCCCTGGCCCCCCAGGGTCTGTTGCGCCATGGAAGAAGAATTAGTAGGGTACATCGGAATCAGTTTTCAACCATTGCATTTTGATATTCAAATCATTGGGAGTTCTGAGGCTATTCGATTGGTGTAGTTCGGGGCTCCTTTCATCTGTGGTATGACGCCAAGTTTATGGGCAGTCGGAGTGTCCTCATCTTTTATGGTTGAAGCATCCTAAGAAATTTCGACCCTCAAAGATGAGGACCGTACGAAACGTCGGTTTCCGAATACCCATACACGCGTCATATTCCAGAAGGAGGGAATGTTACCATTATCATTCCTTACTATCTGATCCTGACATAACTCTATGCACCTACGAATCCATTCTGTACTAGGGGCAGCAACTGACATATTCCTCTTAAGCAAACAAATTTAAATAAACACAGTCGTTTCAGTCTAAGAAACAAACAAACAAACAAGCAAACGAACGAACGAAAGAACAAACAAACACACAAACAAACAACCAACCAAACCAACCAACCAACCAACCAACTAACTAACTGACTGACTGACTGACTGACTGACTGACTGACTAACTAACTAACTAACTAACTAAGTAACTGACTGACTGACTTACTGACTCACTAACCAATCAAATACTCACTTACTCACTCAGTCACTCAGTCAGTCACTCACTCGCTCACTCACTCACTCACTCACTCACTCACTCACTCACTCACTCACTCACTCCATGGACCAGAGTCCTTCTTGAGAAGTAATGGGTCCTCAGATATTCAAGAAACTTGCCGTATTTTGTGGAACCCAGGGGTTCAGTATCTCATTCACAACAGCCCGCCACCTGTCCCTATCCTGAGACAGATAAATCCATTCCATGTTTCCATTCCACTTATTAAAGATCCATTTTAATATTATCCTCCAAACTACACCTATGTGTTCAAGTGGTCTCTTTCCTTCAGCTTGCCCCACAAAAACCCTGTATGCGCCTCTCCTTTCCCTTACACGTGCCACAAGTTTCGCCTATCTCATTCTTCTTGATTTGATCATCCCACAATATGTGAACTTACGTAGGCCTAGACATTTAACAGAGCTGTAGATTTTTATCCACAGCCATATTTTAACTTGGTTTGACGTTTGGAATAGCTTATTTGCTGCTGCACTGACTTTTGTGGGCATGTCATCTACACAATAATGAAAAATTTCACAGATCGACGGTACTCGCATTATTGCTGCGTTTGAAATTCGTTTACTATTTGGCATCAGAACCATTATTGGTATCGATTTCTGATCCATATTTACAGCCGACGTTGTGATGTGATTTCCGACGCATGACGGAGACCATTTTCATGAACCACTCAACATTTCTGTATAAGATTTTGATGCACTTCTAACTTCCCTTCCAACTAACGGAAAGCAGATCTTTTTTCGTCTTATAACACAATGTAACCTTAACACTGCAGGTGGAGAAAAGTTTGCTTCTTCCATACTTTACGTAAATTTTATTTCAATTTTATTTCTTTATACTATGTGGACGTGACGAACGCTTTACTTCTAGTACGTGGAAGTCTGTATAGTAATAACTTTCGAAGGAGTAGGCTTATAAAGGAAGGTTCAGTCAAAATACAGGGTGAGCCGATAGAATGTGATGACATTCGGATCAATGTTTTGTTGAAATCATTTGAATATTTCGTTTCCTAGTCCTTCCCTCTTCTACCTACTCATAGTAGGTGTCGAGTTTGTTTATTTTCACTTGATAACACTCAGACACACACCAGAGTCGGTAAGACTCCTCTGCACGAGGGATCGGCCCGTCGCAGAGACCTCTACCTGACAACACAAACACTCACAAGAGACAAACATCCATGCTCCCGGTGGAATTCGAAGCCACGATCCCAGCAAGCACTCGGCCGCAGACCTACGCCTTAGAATGCGTGGCCACTAGGACCGGCCTCATTTGAATGTGAAGAGTCACAAAAATTATGGGGAATCAGCAGTAAAATGCAATTAGTATATGCTTTTTATTTGTTGAACATTGCGTCTTGCAAGTGTCCTCCCTGGCATGCAATACATTCCTGTAAAGGTGATCGGAAAATAAACGTAACTGTAAGCAGCGGGTGTTTATCAGTGTTCCTAATTTCGTACCTGGTGTGCTGTTCTAAATGTCCAAAGGTGTGGAGCATGTTTGTATACATTTGGGCTTTGTAGCTTCCACGCAGAAAGTAATAACGCGTAGAGAGATCAGGAGACTGTGTTGTAAAAGTGATGTTACCAAAATATGAGATGATACGTCCAGGAAGCATGGGTCTAAGACAGCCTATTGTTTTACTGCTGTGTGTGCCGTGGCACCATCTTGCTGAAACTAAGAGCTCCACGTCGACGTCATCAGCTAATCAGCATCCACTTCTAACGTCTCCAGCATTACTCGATAACGTGCTGAGGTAGGTCGTTATGCAGTTGCCGATTTTGCATGTGAAGAAGAGCAATAAGATACGTAATTATTAAGAAAGAAAAAGGCGTATTAAGTAACATGTTGTAGGTCATTCTCAGTAGTTTTTGTGTTCCTGACATTTTGCTCCATTCATTACAACATCGATCTGAAAATCGTCGCATTCTACTGGATCATCCTGTATATTGCCGGGGAATCGGGTGTGAAGATGTGAAAAGAGCATATGGTTAAATGCTTTTTATCAACATATCTTTTAACCCTTGAAAGACGAAGCGTATCTGTTTTATATAAGGACTCAGTGCATACCGCGCTGTAAACACTCTCCACTTCGGTTATAAAAATCAATCTCTTAATGTTTTATAAGGCAAAAGTTCCTGTATTTTCTGAGATCCATACAAAACACATAAACGGAATGTGGACACCACGTAGAATATTTTAATGTTAAACCTAGTGGTACGTAAAGTTACCGCTAGGCTATAAAAGTTAACCTCCAAATTGTACGACCGTAGGGAATGCCATGAACAATACAATGTCTGTTATTCTTCCCTAAATAAAAATTGTGTAGCATAGAGTTTGTGATTATTAACACATTTTTGTTATCTTAGGGTGTTTTAACTGACCTCTGGCGTTTAATAGTTTGCAGATGAATTTTTAACGACGCTGGTGACAGGTACAAGATGATCGCCATCTCCTGGCAGTTCCGTCTCTATACCAAAGCAACTGCAGAAGCATATGGATTCCATTAGGGAGTACCACGATTTAAGAAAATTAATAGCGCCATAATGGGAGGATTTCGATTGCGAGGATAATATTAAAATTATCGTGATGTAAAGTTATCTCAACTCTCTAGAACAGCAGTCTTTAATATTTTTATATATGCGGAACCCTTGGGACCCAGTTGGAATTTTCGTGAAATCAGTATGAAGAAAATTTCACTTTGGGCGGCAAAAATGAAATGAAGATATTTAAAATGCAATTTAAATTTAATAATAAAATATGCATATTCATGAAAGAAGTTTTGTTATCGGCGACGTGAATATAAGCACAGTGCCGCTTATACGAGTGTACAAGGATGGGTAGGAAAATAAAAAAAAATACAAAAAAAAATCATAGGGAGTATACTTCACAAATTTCAATAGGAAATATGATAGCGAAACTCATGCTAATAATTTACGAAATTAATACAGGTAATAGATAATATCCTTCAATATTTAATTTCAGGATTTTGAGGTTTAGCTGAGTCGTGTGTCGAAGATGCTTTAGTGCAGAAATTAGTATTTATTAAATTCGCCATTTTAATTTTTAGACGCGTTCGCAAATTTGCGGAAAGCGACTATTAACTTCATCATGCCTGCCTGTCTGTACGTCTGTGTGTCTGCCCACATGGAGCAATTCGAATTCCACTGGACGGATTCTCACTAAATTTTATATTTGAATATTTTTCAAAAATCTGCGGAAAAAAATTCTAGTTTGATTAACCTTTTAAAGCCTAGCGGTAACTTTACATACCACCAGGTTTAACATTAAAAAATTCTACGTGGTGCCCACATTGCGTTTATGTGTTTTGTACGGATCTCAGAACAAACAGCAACTTTTGCCTTATAAAACATTAAGAGATTGGTTTTTATAACCGAAGTGGAGAGTGTTTACTGCGCGGTACGCACTGAGTCCTTATATAAAACAGATACGCATCGTCTTTAAAGGGTTAAACCTGACAAGAATAACGGGTACTTCACGTGAAGACCTGTATACATTTGGATAATACCTCGCTGAATCCTTCTTAGAATGAGAAATGTTTCAAAAAAATTGTAAAGAAAATCAAAACCCACGTCTTATATTCAACATCTTTTCTGTCGAAAATCCTGCCGTTAATGAGATAATGTGCAAAAAGTTTACTAGAGCCGGACAGGCCACAGACGACAATAAGCGCAAAAAATTGCAAGAGTAGGGACAGTCGTAGTATTTAATACTACGTACTTAATATCTTGCCATGGCCACAATTGTTACGCGAACGCGACTCCGTGCTAGGTTATACGTACATTGTCTATTTTGTTATAATTAAGTTTCTTTTTGTTTCTCCTCTTTGTTGACGTTAAATTCAAACACGCGAGATTTCAGGCTTCCGCCGCAGTGCAGATGACGTCTTCTCTCATCTGTGTTATTACGCACCCTATTGTTACTTGTTTACCCTTGAAGCCAGAACCGATAGGCTCTCTCGAAACGTCAGTAGACGAGTGCCAACATACGCTGCGTTACAACCAAGGAGACCGAAAACACCATTAAATCGAAACATGTTTTTATATCTTTTCTTACGATTGTAAACCCAATTCTGAATTACAATATGCGACAGTTCAGATATCCCTACGTTCCAAAGTGTTTCTTTCCTTCCTTTTTCATTACTTTATTTTCGCTTTATTTTCCCCTTCCGTTCCGTGGACAAAAATTCGTTTAAGTTTTAAGCTCACTTGTGATATGTAACTTGTGTCACGTAGCTGCTTGGTTCTGTTCAATCACAAATTGGATTACCTTGATCTACGCATGACAGTAGACAGGTAATAAACGGGTGTCACTTTATATATTGATGGACTACGCTGCCCTCTGTCGGCTCAGGATATTGCTTGTCTCTCCTTTGTACCGCCTGTGTTTATTTTGCCAGACCTGTTTACACTGTGTCTGCATCCGAGAAGACACTTAATTACTGCGGCTGCATCAATTAGCTACGTACACTGCGGTAATAAACTTGATTACCGCAAATACTCTACAATTGAACTAAACCAGATGTTGCCAGACGGTGGTTTCTCATAATGAACGGTGGTCTCAGTCCTTTCTGTTAACTGTGCTTCACTTGAATAAACCAGTAATCCAATCTCTTGAAAGTGGAAAGCCTATAGTGGTTGATGGAACTTCACTTCAGTAAAACAAAATAGATCCAGGAAACTGGAACTGTAAGTAAAACTGGAAGCTATACTTGCAACCAGACCAGTGTTCACGTGACCAGAGCAAGTTTCTATACGATTTTTCAATTCTGTTTATTAACCGTGGCTGCTAGTCCCTCACAGGCTGGATAACCTTTGGCTTTGGTTGGGATATAAAACCAACGGCATACTGCACTTGAGAAGTGGGAATAATTCCGTCTCCCTCACAAAACTGGGTTATATCACAGGGTGTTTGAGAACCATGTTTCATTTCAATAAACGAAAGACGTGCGATATTTCAGGTTATCACAGCCGTGACTATGAAGATTACCGTCTTATGGTTAGTGACGCCGTGTAATTTGGTAGGAATTTACTGATGTTTCGGAGGGATATATCGGCTTCTTCTTCAGAATAAACGAATTATGCTATTCTGAATATTGATTCCGTAGGTTGCTTCTAAATATCGATGGATTTCCATCAGAATACTTGTTACAACATCCCAGAAGACAGAAATCTTCAAATCAGCAACAAACCCACGGAACTGGAGCAATATTGGTAGGTTTATAAAAGGCACTCCGCATCAGGACCCATGCAAATTGATAACACTTGCTAACCTTTTAAAGCCTAGCGGTAACTTTACATACCACCTTGTTTAAGATTAAAAATTTCTACGTGGTGCCCACATTGCGTTTATGTATTTTGTACGGATCTCAGAACAAACAGCAACTTTTGCCTTATAAAACATTAAGAGATTGGTTTTTATAACCGAGTTGGAGAGTGTTTACAGCCCGGTACGCACTGAGTCCTTATATAAAACAGATAAGCTTCGTCTGTAAAGGGTTAATATACCGCAGCGGTCCCCAAATATTCATGTGTGTGACCCTGAAGTAGCAAGTATTATGTGACCTGCGAACCTACCGTGGAAACGGCAATAGTCAATGATATTTATTACAAATGAATTAATACTAATGCCTTTCCTTGAACACTACGTAGTATTGCCACTTATTAAAAGATATTAAGTTTTTAATGTTACCTGTCAAATCCATCATTTTTGGGACAATGTTAAATACACAGCACATAAAGAAAAAATGTTTATTTAAATAGCCCACACATGTGCTGGTTAGACGAATCGTTCACTCCTAAATAAAAAAAACTTGTGAAATACTGAACATATGGAACGGTATATAAAATTAACAGAAAAACAATGTCAAAAAATTTAGTGACTTAAAAAATTTAGTATATGTTTTAATTATTTTAAATAAAGCTTATTACGTTACTAATATTGAAGTCAATGCAGAAGTTAAAATGGAGTAAGTGGAATAAAACCTTCTTGCGACCCTACTCCAGACGCCCCTCAAACTTGATTTGGGTCGCGACCTGAAGTTGGGAACCACTGATGTAGGGAAACAAGGCGAAGCGATTGGGCTGAGAAATAGTGTTCGTATTAGATAAATTCTAAAACGTTTTGATGACGGTGTACAATGTTGTGAAGTAATGGGTTTTTGTACTTTTTCCATCATCCGAAGAATAAAATAATTACAATCAAAATTACGACGTTTCGGAAGCTGGTTCTACTTCGGTCTTCAGGCGAGAAGAGGAGGGAACCAGCTTCCGAAACGTCGTAATTTTGATTGTAATTATTTTATTCTTCGGACGATAGTAAAAGTCCAAAAACTCATTACTTCACAGTATTTGTATTGTTGAGGCTGTAAGTGTAGGCAGAGTTTGGATGGTCATCTTTTGGAGAAGGGTTTGGACAAACGGAAATTCTTCTTTTTGCAGGTTGTTCGTTTTAACCACTTCATAGCGTAAACTCACAACTTGTAAGGATCAGGGCACTTACGGAAAAGGCAGGCGTGATGATGAAGTGATCGATGATTTAAGTTTTCTGGGATATTACGCGTCACATCTCAGAAGACTTGAATCTTGAGCAAAACCGCTGTGAGAACTTCCAATCTCGCGGAAGCAAACGAACTTTGCGCTGGAGTGCGTATCTTTATCCTCATTATGCTGGGTTCAACTCTTGATCCAGAAACCTTCTATTCTAACCAGGTTATTTGTGGCTTTTCTCATTAACTTCAGAAAAATACTGGAATAGTTTATTAGGCGGGGAACCGATATTTTCTTTTGTATCATTTCCGATTCATTTCTCGGTGAAGTTTCTACCACATGAGTGTATATCCTAATGTCAGCGTGGTTATAAAAAGAATAAATAAGATGGAAAGTTAATAAAAGGAGGAGGGGTAGAAAGAGAAGAAGAGAAAGGAAATATGGAAATGGAAATGAGAGAATGACGAAGAACATAAAAAGACGAAAATGTAACGAAAGAACCTAAGAAGTACGGAACGAGAAAAGGATTAAGAATAGAACATAGAAGGAGAAGAGGAAGAGGAGAAGGAAATAGGAAGAGAAGAAGCAGAACAAGAAACGGACAATTGTATTTTCTTTTGTAATTTTTCGTTTTTGTGTCATACATCTCCTTGCAATAGACATGCAATAGACGTGCAATACATATGTTTATTACCAACAGATTGCACCAGGTAAAGTTTTTATTTATTAATATCAAATATTGATATTATAATTAAGTCGCTTTTTATGTATCATCTACCATTTAGCAACGACGACAATATATTTTAACACTTCTACTTCCTTGGTGAAATATACTCCCTGAGCATTGCTACATTCAGTAACCGAAATATAGCGAATTCTTTTTGTTGGTTTCGGCCTGAAATATTTCAAATTCCTCTGTAGATTCACATGTCCGAGTTACAGGTTATACCAAGCATATAAAGACTACACCCATACTTCCCTGCTGAGACTGTGTTTATAACACGAAGCTATTGCTCGCTGAATCAAGATAAACACAAACTTTTTTTCAAACAAACAAGTGAGTCTCAACTCGTGACAAGTTTCCCAACAACACATGCCGTTGACATCCTTCGATAGAGTGAACAAGTGTGTGGGGCAGCTTTCAGATTGAATAACGCAGTCTGTACCAAATAGCCTGTCTTACGTCAGTGTGATTGATTGATTGATTGACTGATTGATTGAAGGCCGTTACTTTAGGCATAAAACTAATCGGTCTTGCAAGAAATGCGTAGGCTACTGGTTTCTACGCACAGTGTGTGACTTGTATCTCAGTTATTAATATTTGTCTCACTTCTCAGTATAAAGTGTTTGGAGTCGCAGAACTAAACCTGATAGTTTATAGAAACGTCTCACTTCTATGGAACCAAAATTTTCCCTATCGCAGGGGTGCAAAAATTTTCTAAATATCTAGGGGCCACCTTAAAATTCCAGGCGCCAGAAGGAGGGTCAATATTGTGGATTTAAAAATATTAGGCGCCATTGTAAAAATTTAGTAGCCAGGACGATGTGGCGCCCGGTATTTGTGCACCCCTGCCGTATCGTGTTCACAAGAGCCAGGCACTGTACCTCTCTTGAGCCAGCTGAATTCAGAATAAAATATCACATCATGTTTTTCGAGATACTAATTCAATGTTACCCCCCTATCTGCGACTGGTTGTCCAAAGTGGTCTCTTCATTTGAGGTATTCCTATTAAAATTTTTACACTTCTCTCATATACAGTGTGTTTCTTCCACAAATCCCATTCTTATTGATTTGGTCGCCTTAATAATAATAGTAAAAAGTACAAAGTATGGAGCTCATCTTTTCGTAATTCTCACGACCTTTAATTTGGTATGTGAGGCAGGGCTGTGGAGTCGGTACACAAAGGCTCCGACTCCGACTCCTTCATAAAAGCTCAATATGTATTAATAACGGTAAACCTATAAGACGTTTCATCGCCACCACGTGAATCATCAGGCTACTTTTTTGACTTATAGCCTACATTTAAGTATAAGTCTAATGGTTACTGTAGC
The DNA here is from genome assembly GCA_013340265.1 of Coptotermes formosanus. NCBI lineage: Eukaryota > Metazoa > Arthropoda > Insecta > Blattodea > Rhinotermitidae > Coptotermes > Coptotermes formosanus. The sequence goes on along the minus strand of BLKM01000325.1, from coordinate 124,973 downwards.
TATCAGGGCTCTGGAGTTGGAGTATCTATTTAAGATTTTAGACTGAGGTCGGAGTCGGAGTCAGAGTCGGTATATTTTTACTAACTCCGACTCCACTTAAAAATTCCTTCCGACTCCGACTCCACAGCCCTGATGTGAAGTCTGTGGAGAAGACGGCATTGTGACTCGCGATACTGTCACAAAATGACTTCAGTGTTCTGTGAGTCTTGGAATGTTTTTTTGCAGCCGCATGTAGCTTCTGCTGGAAGTGGATTTGTATCGTATATCTGCATAGAGTAATGTTATTAATGGAATACTCTTCTATGAAACTAATTTTGTTATTAATAGCCACGCCTTGTAATTTAGTCACGGTTCATTAAATGAGCGAAAAATCTGTGTCTTTCATACTGCTTTCGAGCAGAATATCATTCATCCTGCAGTCTGTCTTACGACAGGTCTGTAGCCTTTTCCAAAGCGATTTCTCCACAGGGTGCGATCTAGTGCTTCCTCTTTCGATTTCCAGTATCTTATCTTTTCCTTAAGATCATCCAGTAGCTGCTTACGCCTTCTTCCTCGTCTTCTATTCATTTCTATGCGTCCCTCTAACTTTCTCTCAATCACAATTTTAGAAGGCAGTTCCTACGCAATATGTGACAAATCCGGTTAGCCTTCCTACTTTTTATTGTATGTAGGATCAGTAGAATGTATTTTTATAATCTATTTAATGATTTCTCTGAAATTCTTCTAGTATGTGGCATCAAATTAATGTGAAGGACGAAGGGGCGTGGTGGATTGGTAAGGAGGAGGTCACGGTCTATCCAAAGATATTAGCACAGCATTTTTATCTGAAGCCACGAGAAGTCATGTGATCTGTAGAACGGAGCTGTGGTTCACTGGCAGTCGCTTAATAATTCGAACTTCAAAAGCATAGTCTAAAATGGTTTCCCATTTGTGGTTTTAGTTTATAATGTGTCGTGTAATACAAAGTGAGTGACAGGGAAGCAGGAGAGATTCATTTGAATTACATAAAACTTGACCCTTATGAAAACTGCTTTATGGGAACATGAAGCCGATATAATTTGCAATTGTATGCTTTAAAATATTCGTTTTCTTTGAGCGTTTCAGTATTTCCTAAAATGGATCATTCTTGTTGAAATACTTTCGACATCAACGAGAACAAAGCCAGGAGACTGTAATTTTATATTGTTTTCACTGTGCATTTTTATTGCATAATTTCAGATACCAACAAATGCACATTTATATATGTATATATATATATATAACACTTTTCACAACACTGCTATACCCGACATATTTCGGCGCCTATCACGACGCCATCATCAGGGGTTATACCTAGGTCTTCACATAAAATCCGTGCGTTTCGTTGTAGGTTTGACCAACTATCACGTACACACTACCAGGAGAATGGGTACACCAATGTCTGACTGTGCGGTAAATTGCACAGGGTAAAAATATTGCAATATGATGGCGTCGTGATAGGCGCCGAAACATGTCGGGTATAGCAGTGTTGTGAAACGTGTTTTATATATATATATACATACACATATAAAAGTGCATTTGTTAGTGTCTGAAATTATGCAAGAGAGCGTACTTCTTCTTCTTCTTCTTCTTCTTCTTCTTCTTCTTCTTCTTCTTCTTCTTCTTCTTCTTCTTCTTCTAAAGCGCTACAACCTATACATGGTTCTGGCTTGCTGAACCACTTTCTTCCATCTGTGTCTATTCAGTGCTACATTCTTCCAGTCATATACTTTCATGATTTTTATATCTTCCAAAACGTCGCCTTCCCAACTTATTTTAGGCCTTCCAATTGGTCTTTTCGACATGGGTTCCATATCTTGGTCTTTTTATCATTATTGTCATCAGCCATGCTTTCGACATGGCCCAACCAAATTAATCTTTGCATTTTAATAAACTCAATTAAGTTTTGTCCTTTTATTACGTCATTAATTTCTTGGTTAGTTTTAATCCTCCAGTTGCTATCATCTGATCTTGTGGGACTAAATATTTTCCTCGTGATCTTTCTTCCGAAAATCGTCAGTTTGTTTATCAGATTTTGCTTAAGGACCCATGTTTCGCAGGCGTAGGTTACTATTGGGCGAATTAACGTGTTATAAAGCTGTAATTTGACATTTCGTGATATTAATTTCGATGTGAATAATTTTCTGTGAACATGGAATGCTCTATTACCTGCTACGATTCTTTCTTTAATTTCTTCCTCAATTGGGTTATCGGTATTTATCATTGACAGCCTACTTCATGTTGCATATTTACCTTCTGGGATGCTCTAATTATTTTGCTTCTGTCGGGGGGTCAAGCGGCAGTGCATTTGCTTGAGGTACTGTGCTACAAACTGGAAGGTCCGGCCGCACAGTGGCCCTGGGGTCCACTGAGTTTCTAACATAAATGTGTAAAAGCAATATTTTCTGGGGGGTAAAGGTGGCCGGGGCGTGGGGCTGACAAACTTGCCGCCTTCATGTGCTGATTGTCTTGAAATCTGCGAGCCTCAGCCTGTTGAAAACCTCAGATACTGTCCAGGCCTGTACAGGGACTGCGTTACCTTTCCTTTACTTGACTTCAGTGACAATACAAGTCCATTCCGATTGGGTTGTACGTAACTGATTAATACGTCGTAAGTTTATTCTCCTCAAGAAGGATTTAAAAATGTAAATTGTGTCTGTCCATACGTCTGTATTCAGAGCCATCAGAGTATTTCACATCCGAAAACAACTGATTAGTTAAAAAATATGTACACGTGTATAGTAACATCATATTTCCATTACACGGCCTTTCCTAAAGCGACGTTCTCGCACTATGCACTGTATACATTAATGTCTCTCATAATAAGTTACTTGGTCATTATTTAGCTGACTAATTTTTTCTATTATAAGTTTGTTGTAAATTTATTTATTTTTGATTTATTTAAAACCTGTAAATTCCAGTCGTTACTTTATGTACCAGCATAAAAAATTCTACATTCTGCCCACACAGTGTATTTTTGTGTTTTGTGCGGATCTCAGAACAAACAGCGATTATTTCCCTATACAAGATTAACTGATTAGTTATTTTAACAGAGACGGAGTGTGTTTACTGTGCGGTACGGGATAAATATTTGAGTATAATTCAGGTTAATGTTGCTCTTTAAAGGGCTAAAGCCGATGTAAGTGCTTTAGACTGTGTAGTGTTGGATGGTAGACTATTAGTTACTAGTAAATTTTAAAGAACCTGAAAGAGATCGTTGTGGCCAATTTTAAGGCACTATATCGAAATTTGTTGATGGAACTGATGGATTCCTTAACAAAACTCAAATTTCTGTCTTTCGGCTTGGATTCGAACGGGTGACCTCCCATATACACAAGTCAGGGCCTTTAGTACTTGATTCAACTTCCTTCGTGAGTTTTGGTTTCAAGAATGTTTTTGATTTGTTACATTAACAACGTATAATTTACGTCGCTTAAAAGTTAAAATGTCTTACAAGTGTTGTATACTTACGTTATTTATTTGTTTATTTATTTATTTACTCATTCATTCATAGTTTATTTAACTACAGTGCCATTGAGAAGCTTCTCTCACTCATATTGTTAATCACTAAACAAACTCATAATAGAAACGTTAACCTTTATGAATTATTTATAATTTGGATATTTTTATAACAATTTTTAGACGTCTTTATGACGAACCTCACACCAAATTCCACACATCCGGTTTCTGCTGTCCACAAAAGAAAAGCTTCCACGTTCACGCATTGAAGTCAAATAGAAAGGTGGAACTACAGCTCCATTCATTCTCAACCTCGGTAATATACGGAGGGGAGTGGCCAGTTTAACACCCTGGCCATGCCCGTCCCCATTAAATAGGAGGATGGATAGGCTCCACATGGACCCTTTGTATAAGAGATATACCTCTTGCCCTTAAGGGGAATAGAAACAAGGTTTCTCGAACCGGCTTAGTCACCATACTGTCGGCGCTACTCCTTTACAAAACAAACACAGTCAAATGCCGTCCTCACAACTTTCTAATTTAAAAAATTATGTTAAAAATTAAAATAGGCTACATGTTTCAACCTCCTAAGCGGTCATCATCAGGCCTCATTACAAATGTAAAAAGAGGAAATTTGCCATTAAAATCTCATTTGGCCTTGCACATCATCATAGTTATTGTGTATACAATATAGTTGGTGCATATGTATAAAACTTAAATTGTAAAACACAGCGTTGTAAACTGTAAGGATAAAATAAAAATTTAAAGTCCTAGGATTATATACATATAGGCGTATAATAGTTGCAGATTTTTGAAGAGATTCTAGATGTGTATTACTTGAAGTTGAAGCGGTGGATGGATCAGTATGTTTTAAGATTTCGGGAAGATGTGTAGTTCTTTTAAGCTGTACATCGGATCGGAGATTTGCGTTGTATACTTGTTGTGGTTTACCCCTGACGGTAAGATCCTATGTGATTAAAATGGAGGTAACTTCGGGTGCATATATTCCTAGACAGCTATATTTCCGAAGTCGGTACATTAATTCCATTAATTACCTCTATCAAACTGACGCATTTAGCTTAGTACGTATTTTTCTAACCCATATAACCCAACCCTGTCTTGGGTAAATTAAAGACACTGAGTCTCTCTCAGCGCTTAAATTTTCGCACGATGTATTTCGGTTCCTTTGACAGGGTGGCGGTCAGCGACATGACGTTGAAGGCAACGCTTCATGGAAATCTGTCAGCTGGTTCGAGAGTTATTATGGAGGACAAACATAAACGGGCGGAACAAACACAGAGTACTAGCTTAAGGCCAAATATGGGTTTGCGTAATCACTTCTGCACTGGATGTTAAACGTAAAAATGTCATATGGGTTTGTACAGGCGAATATAACAACCTGTCATCAACTGGGCAAGTTGAATTTCAAATACGTGGGAGAACACAGCAGTTTCCATCTGGAAAATTATTTCTTGAACTAAATGCTTGACAGAGGTCACAGGCAATTGCGTGCAATGGCCAAGAATTTGGTGTAGCAGAGATCAGACCAGGTTAACGCCCTCTGCAGCACATACTTCAGTTGTGCATCGAATACTCCGCCAGTGCCGGGATAGTGTATTCGCTACAGTTACTATATTAACAAGAGGACTGTCTGGTGTTCTAATCCTGGTGGGTGCAAGATATCTTCTCTAAATAATCTACACCAGCTCTGGGACCGAAACAACTTCGTACTCAGTAAATACCGGGGTTGTTCCCAGGGGTAAAGCTGCACCGGCGTGATTTTATTAGGACTCACCTCCATCTACCGCCGAGGTTAAAAACGAGTAGAGTTAGGTCTAATCCCCCACGTGCCGTCATAGCCAAATAAGAGACAACTTTGCCTTTATCTTCATTGGTTATTCATCTGTTGAAATTACTCCGCGTTCTGTATGTGTTACTTGGTAGGCTTATCTGGCGTCGGAGATAGATGAGTGTGGGTAGGGTAATGCAGGCGAAGACCCGTTCCTTACACATTCATTAGAATTCATCTTTCTTAAAAATCTGACGGTTAATAAAATAATTTAAGTACATAAGTGAACCGAATACCTATCTCAAGGGGTTTCCTTGCTGAAATAATATAACGTCTTAAAAATTTCTTGTTTCAACGACTGGTTTAAATTCTACTTTTCTACTTTTGTATTACCTGTTAGGCGTCACTGACCATGAAATTTTGATTTACACGCACGCACGCACGCACGCACTCACTCACGCACGCACTCAACGCACTTATGTCCTATGTCTCATACACGCTGCATTGGTCTTTTCCCTTTTTGTCCTTCTGAACACAACAATTCTCTTTACTTTCTTTTTAACTTTCTTTTCTTCTGTCTTTCTCTGATCTGGATTATTTACCTGTTCCTCCCTCTACACACTCATTTATTTCTGAATTTCCTTTCCTTTGCCTTTATTTCTCCTCTTTTTCTCTTTTCCGTACATGTTAAGGGGCCATCTTGACACGTTTCAACGCAACACCGGCTGCAACTTACATCAGTTACAGAGTTACCAACTTTCCTCCTTCTTCCTGGCTTAGGAAAGTATGTTTGACGTCTTGTCCCCTGCTATTAGAAGAATCCGTTTTCTCCATTTCATTTCAGTTCCAGTTATATATAAGACTGAAGGTAGAAGGTTTTTGTAGCTAAGAAAAACAATAAGAGTAAAACAATAATTGAACTTTTATGATAGGGTACATTTTACTACCGGAAACTTTGTATAAGGATAGCTCGTTAGGTTTTATGTCTTCTCACAGTTTACAGCTTCATGTAGATATTCACAGTAAGACAGGATAAATGTCATTTGGATATCTTTACGTGTTTATTACTCGCGTATTGTGAAAACCGACTCCGCTTTTAGTTCTTCACTCTTGTTTTACGTCGCAGACAATTTAATGACTTTGTACAACTTTTATATGGGAAATGTACGCCTACATTAACCCTTTAAAGACGAAGCGTATCTGTTTTATATAAGGACTCAGTGCGTACCGCGCTGTAAACACTCTCCACTTCGGTTATAAAAACCAGTCTCTTAATGTTTTATAAGGCAAATTTGCTGTTTGTTCTGAGATCCGTACAAAACACATAAACACAATGTGGGCACCACGTAGAATTTCTTAATTTTAAAACTGATGATATGTAAAGTTACCGCTAGGCTTTAAAAGGTTAAAAGCTGTTCGCGAATTTTCTTTCCGTTCCATGACTGACAACGCTTTTACTTCCGACGCAATTGGAGGCTTTCTGAGGGATAGTGACCGTCACTTCTAATATGCAGGCCTATGGAATTTATGTACGTGCGTCATAACGAACACTCTTCGGTTATATATTCAACAACGCACACCAACTCCTTCCCCAGGGGGATTCGCACGTAATACACGACTTCAGGCTTGACTAGTTTACGAACTGATTTCTAGAGCGGAAAGTTCTAATAATGTCAGTGTGTAATACGCCTAAGCAAACATTGTTTGGAAAGCTTGTCGTCTGTCTCCATAGAAAAATCAAATAAAACGCTCACTTCCTGATGAAAGCACCCTTAAATGGCAATAAAGCCCATTAAGCATATGTTAGCGTATGACAATTACATAAAGATGTATTCCGGCTACTGAAAGGCAAAAATGCTGAGTTTAGAATGATGTGTTTTAACAACCAAGTCGTACACACGTACTTACATCCAATATTCAAGTTTTTTGTACGCACCCCAACGTGTTTCAATGCTTTAAATCACGATCTTCAGGGGGCACTATTTTAACCCTTTAAAGACGTAGCGTATCTGTTTTATATAAGGACTCAGTGAGTACCGCGCTGTAAACACTCTCCACTTGGGTTATAAAAACCAGTCTCTTAATGTTTTATCAGGCAAAAGTTGCTGTTTGTTCTGAGATCCGTACAAAACACATAAACGCAATGTCAGCACCACGTAGAATTTTTTAATGTTAAACCTGTTGGTACGTAAAGTTACCGCTAGGCTTCAAAAGCTTAAAAAACAGTAAAAAACATTTTTAAACCCCCTTTTAAAAAACTGAAATCCACGCAGCACATTTTTGTAGTTGTTCACAGAAACATTATTAACACACCACACATTTTAACGCCTGTAGACTTGCTGACGAATAGTGTACATTGATAAGTAACATTCGTGGAAGTAGAACATTGTGTCCTACAAGCATCAAAATATGTTTTTAATACATACCATTCCATAAAAGTATGCAAAAGGTATGGACAATGTAAAGTAATAATTTATTAATTGATTTATTTCTTAGTCTGAACTCTTATACATACTCAGTGTAGGTAAAAAGATAACGCAAGCCCTAGAGAGGCCCTGAGGGTTCCAGAAGCCTCAGTTTCCCAGCTTTCAAGATAATCGGCACATATATGTGGTAAAGCTGTTAGCCCTATGCCCCGGCTGCCTTTACCCTCAGAAAATATTGCTGGTACTCATTTCTGTTAGAGGCTGAATCGACCCCTGGGCCATGGTGCGACCGGAAGGTTTATATGAATGAAAAATTCCAGTGACACAATCGGGAATCGCACCAGCGACCTTTCAGCTTTTAGGGGAGTGCTTCAACCAACTATGCCATTGTGGCAGTGATTTTTTGAATATGGCGATGAACGTTTGGATTTCCTAAAAGCAGGAAGCTTTATCATTATGTAACTACGTATCAAATTATAAAGCAAATGTTTGTGCTGTGCGCTGTATTAGTCATTTCGTAGGAAATTGGCGAGACATTTATTATTGTAGATCTAAATTACATTTTGGTTTTAATTTCCCTCGTTCTTCCAGTTACTGATTAGACGTGTTTTAAAAAAAGGGGAAATGTTTAAAGCTTTTGTCTAAATTACTAGCAAACTTTTCTGTACGTGAAACAGAGTTTGTGACAACAGGCCAATAGCCATCCTGTCAATCAAACCCTTTGTGACCATGTATGCAGTGGATTGCATCTCCAAGGATTTGAGGTTTCCATAAAACTGACCTGTAATTAATTTAGGAATTGCATCTCCATGAAAAGAGAGGTTGGGTAATTAATTTTTCTCGTTCCCTTTCTACCCCTTCTCTTGACTCTGCTCCATGCTAAGTCTGAAGCTTTCTGGGTTACCCTTTCCAGTACGCTCTCTACGTCCGTTCTACTTTGCCGTGACCTGCCAAATCAAGCAAAGTTAATCAGCAATATTGGATTGGGAGGTAAAATAGATTTCGATAATTCAATATCTAAGAGTCTCCTTCAGTGTCAAATAGAAGTGACTTCAATGTGTACAAAACGTAAATGAACACGTTCCAATCGTCCAGCTGACTAGGAAATATAGGAAATACAGGAAAACCTAACATTTGTAGCGTGTTCGCTTGTTTATTGTCCATGGATTTTAAATTTCTTAGCCTTTTTAAGAATGGTTCCAAAGCCACAAGTACCTTAAATGTGTCTTTCCATGTTTTGCACAATTCACCATATAAGATTTCTTCATATCCTAGCAAGCGGTTTATAATCGGCCATAATTAACATCTCGTCAACGTCGATACAGTGTATACCTTATAATCATTCCGTTAATGGTGGGATTTAATGTGGTTCTTTCTCGATTGTTTTAAGTTTAGAGCAACCCTTTCTTCTATTTGAGCTGGTGTCTGACACAAAAGACAGTCTGTCTCAATTATAAAGAGTAACAGCGAGATGTGGATAGATCTTCATGTACAGTTTCTGTCAAACTTGTCAGATTCCTGATTTTAATTTGCCGGCTAAAATATGCATATTTCACATCCAGGTGTAATATTAAGGACTTTATAGACTGCTGAGCCCAAGTGGGATGTTCAGACGTGCAGTTGCAAATTAAGACTTATGGCACCGTGTTACTATCACAGTAATAACGAAAATAGAACTTTTAACATGTTTACGAGAAATTCGTGAAAGCGAAATTTCTTTCCTTCCTACTTGATTACTGTTAACATAAGGGCTTAAGTGGAAGCTGCACTGTTGTAAGGCAGTGTATAATTACATTATTTACGTTATGTTACTGATATGGTAAAGATTGATGGTAATGATTGACAAGTTAAACAAAGTTAAGTCGCCGTGCCTCTGTTCTCGGTGAGGGTTTAGAAATTTGCTTTCGTAAGTTTGCTTAGTCAAGGTATGACTGATCTGCAGAGGTGTTTTCGACACTGTCTAAAACAGGAAAACATTATTTGTGTCTTAGATACCCCGTTGTGTTGCACAAGTTAAAAAGAGTGTATTCATGACATCGACACAACTAATGATATTTTTATATTATATTACGTTACGTTACGTTACATTATATGTGGCTACATGTTTCGACCATTCACAACGTCATTCTCAGGCTGATCGAACACATAAAATAAAAATTACATTTGCAATTTTTATTTAGGTTCAGAAAGAGATCTTATCCTTAGTTTTACACAATACATATCAATGAATCCTAAAAATTTTTAAAACTGTTGTAAAATTTTTTAAAACAGTTAAATTCATGAGGCAATTTTTTGTAAAATTTGTCGTCGTGTCGATGTCATAATTATAGTAAGCTGTAGCAGAACCTTATCCAGTTTAAATTTGGGTTTTCACCAGCTGCATGAAATGACGGAAGAAAGCTGTGACAAACTTTATTCAGGCCTGTCTCTCTGCAAGCAAAAGTTAAACTCAAAACCACCCCGACAACCTCTACACCATGAATCTCGGTATTTGTCAATAAAACTAGAGTGAAGGGTTACAAGGACAGTGTCTTTGACGTTATTTTATATCATCTTGGAAGACTCGTCTCCAAGAACATGCTATTGAGGAGCAAAATTTACTTTCATAAAACGTTATATCCCTTTCAAAGTGCTTTTTGTATGCAAACGGGCTATGTCTCATTTCGTATTTGCCAAAGAAGCTAGAAAATGCCTTTACGTGTTCCCATATACTGTCGGTAAAGTTGTTCAGCCAAAAAACTTGGTGCACGATGCTATTTACTGTGATACTTTTCGCGTCACTTTAATAGGCGTTCTCGGTGTGCGTGTGTGTAAAGAAGAAGCGTGTCTCTGTGGATGCGTGTGTGCTAGTATGTCATGTTGGGTTAGGTCATGACTGGTTAGGTCACTAAGGTTTTTTCTTTGTGTTGCTTGGTTGGTTTGGTTTTTAGTTACATGGTTGATTTCTAAGTTTGTTTCTTGGTTAACTGTTGGGTTGATTTTTGCTTTATATGTGATTGCTTAATCAGTTTATCATTTTTATTTGGTTTGTTAATCGGTTGATTGCTTTGTTTTTAGTCGATTGCTTGCGTTATCTTTTATTTACTGATTTTATCTCTTGAGTGACTTGTCCAATATTTATTTTATTTCAGTAACATGGCGCTTCTTGTATGATGTAAATAAGTTTTTACATTGTATACTTCACTTTAATTTCATTAATCGAAATTGAATCTTTTTTAAATTTACTGAAAATTACTTGCTTCTTCCGCAGGGGTCGGGATATCGTTAAGTCTGTACAGGAACTCGCTACGGACTGGACGGTTAATGTTTCAAACCCTGGTGCTGGTATAAGATTTTCTCTTTTCCACACCAGTCTAGAAAAGCCCTGGATCCCGTACACTTTCCTGTGCAAAGGGTACCGGCGTTCTTTGCTGGGGGTAAAGTGGCTGGGGCGTAGCATCGAATTTACACAGCCCATCTAGTGGCGAAGTTAAGAATGAGTTATAGTACATGCATGGCATGTGAGGATAGGACATTTAACTTTTCAGCTTTATTTGGTGTGCAACAAGCAACAACTGGACTTCTTGATCCTTGAAGGTGGGACCGATACGTTATCCCGAAATGTCGGTAAAGGATTACCATTCGACGCTGCGTTATACCCCAGAAGAACGCAGATCTTATCAGTTCTAAACTGGTTATAGTGACATTTATCTTTTTATTTTATTTGGTGTGCAACAAACAGTTCCTAGCTGGTTATTGTTAGACGCGATATAATCTAAGAGAATAAGATATTTTAGTGAAGAAATAATTCGTTTGGAAGTTAACCCTTTAAAGACGAAGCGTATCTGTTTTATATAAGGACTCAGTGCGTACCGCGCTGTAAACACTCTCCACCTCGGTTATAAAGCCAATCTCTTAATGTTTTATAAGGCAAAAGTTGCTGTTTGTTCTGAGATCCACACAAAACACATAAAAGCAATGTGGGCACCACGTAGAATTTTTTAATGTTAAACCTGTTGGTACGTAAAGTTACCGCTAGGCTTTAAAAGCCTCATAATTTTCATCTAAAGTAAACCTACATTCCTCTACCACAGAAGCGCACCGACAGTACCTCTTGGTTATCTCCAGCAGCATAGAATTTCGAACCGACAGGAATCATGTCTTGGCGCGATGAGTTGATTACAGCCGTTTGCATACATTAGCGCTGATAATGTGTGGTAATGTAGTCACTACGTTGGCTGGCTGCGGCATGAATGGTGGGCATTCTATTCCTGACCGGCAGGGGAGGATTTCGCTAGGACGTGAACGGGCTGGAACAGGATCCGCACAACTTGATCTAAATCTGGAACAGGATCCGCACAACTTGATCTAGATCTGGAACAGGATCCCCACAACTTGATCTAGATCTGGAACAGGATCCCCACAACTTGACCTAGATCTGGAACAGGATCCCCACAACTTGACCTAGATCTGGAACAGGATCCCCACAACTTGACCTAGATCTGGAACAGGATCCCCACAACTTGACCTAGATCTGGAACAGGATCCCCACAACTTGACCTAGATCTGGAACAGGATCCCCACAACTTGACCTAGATCTGGAACAGGATCCCCACAACTTGACCTAGATCTGGAACAGGATCCCCACAACTTGACCTAGATCTGGAACAGGATCCCCACAACTTGACCTAGATCTGGAACAGGATCCCCACAACTTGACCTAGATCTGGAACAGGATCCCCACAACTTGACCTAGATCTGGAACAGGATCCCCACAACTTGACCTAGATCTGGAACAGGATCCCCACAACTTGACCTAGATCTGGAACAGGATCCCCACAACTTGACCTAGATCTGGAACAGGATCCCCACAACTTGACCTAGATCTGGAACAGGATCCCCACAACTTGACCTAGATCTGGAACAGGATCCCCACAACTTGACCTAGATCTGGAACAGGATCCCCACAACTTGACCTAGATCTGGAACAGGATCCCCACAACTTGACCTAGATCTGGAACAGGATCCCCACAACTTGACCTAGATCTGGAACAGGATCCCCACAACTTGACCTAGATCTGGAACAGGATCCCCACAACTTGACCTAGATCTGGAACAGGATCCCCACAACTTGACCTAGATCTGGAACAGGATCCCCACAACTTGACCTAGATCTGGAACAGGATCCCCACAACTTGACCTAGATCTGGAACAGGATCCCCACAACTTGACCTAGATCTGGAACAGGATCCCCACAACTTGATCTACATTCGAGATCTTTACACTTTACGGCTTTGCGTGATTTCACCCTTCCACCGCGGTGTAAATGAAATCGTCGCCCTTCTGGGCTGTTACGCAGCGTAGGTTGGTAAGCAGTTACCGACTTTTTGGGACAGGCTATCAGTCCCATCTTCAAGGTCCAAACAGTGACTGCCTTACCCTTGAAGATGGGACTGATAGGTTGTTCCTAAACGTCGGTAAACAACTACCAATCTACGCTGCGTAACATCCCAGAAGAGCGAAGGTCTCGTTATTACGCTTTCTTTATAAAACTCCTTGACATGGTGCTGAAGAACACGGAGATTTGTATCTTTCCCTTAAAATCGAGAAACTTTTGGCGCGTACGTTGCCTCTGGCTAAAACTTAATTTTGTTGATCAAGTCTTACTTAATGTAGATTTCTTTCGCAATATGTTTTAAAGACCAATTGTGAACCCGAGAATGACCTAAATAGATCGAAACATGTAGTGCTATATAATAAATAGAATGTAGTTGTGTTTGAACGGGTATTGATTTAATTTTTGTACCATGGGCTGATGTTCGTTAAAAGTTTTAAACATGTGTTTCAAGTTGAAGCTCACGTTCGTAACAAAACGCCTTATATCTGTTGGCCTAGAAGTCTGTGCAACAGGGAAGCAGGGGTTTGGAGTTTGGGTTGGCACCCTTTGTTGTGCCTTTGTATGTGGGCCCAAAATATGTCACATGTTACCTTAAAACGAACTCCCAGAACTGCGGGTTCAATATTCAGAGCTCCTTTATATACAGAACCTTATATTAGCTGTGTACACATCTTACGTCGCTCGGTTAGCAAGGCGTCTGTGACTAACACCACTCTGTGTGTTCTTATAATGCATTTGCCTTCGGGGAAAACAATGGGTTACATTGCATGGAATTCCTGTTAAACTAAGGTCTAGACTTAATGTCAGTATAAAACAAAACAATGACAGAGTCATCCAGTGGATAATTTCGTGAACAGAATCGTTTGTAATGAAATTTCGTCAAATTCTCTTCCTCATTGAAGTCGCAAAGGAAGTGGTGAAAACAGTCTGGCCCTTTATTGAATCCTTGAATTCAAAATTGAAATCTGCTGCATTAACCCTTTAAAGACGAAGCGTATCTGTTTTATATATGGACTCAGCGCGTACCGCGCTGTAAACACCCTCCACTTCGGTTATGAAAACCAATCTCTTAATGTTTTATAAGGCAAAAGTTGCTGTTTGTTCTGAGATCCGTACAAAACACATAAACGCAATGTGGGCACCACGTAGGATTTTTAATGTTAAACCTGGTGGTACGTAAAGTTACCGCTAGGCTTTAAAAGGTTAAGGCTGTGCTTACAAAGAAACTGCGCCTAAATGCACAGATAATTTTGTTGCAGTTCTTGAACAGATGTATGGATAATGGGGCGTTTCAGATAGACGAGAACAATAGACCCATGTATAGTGTACACACCTACGTTCCATTATCAAAGAGAACGTGTCCGGCAGCAGCGCTTCCACATCCGGTTTGGTTATTGTATTGAGGAGGTACCACGTTCTGATCTTCCAGAGGGGTTCCAGTTGGCGCCTGGTCAGGCACTTGTGTAGTCCGCACTTCACATGTTCTTGTGTCCATCGTGTTGTTATTAACCATTTAAAGACGAAGCGTATCTGTTTTATATGAGGACTCAGTGCTTACCGCGCTGTAAACACTCTCCACTTCGGTTATAAAAACCAATCTCTTAATGTTTTATAAGGCAAAAGTTGCTGTTTGTTCTGAGATCCGTACAAAACACATAAACGCGATGTAGGCACCACGTAGAATTTTTTAATGTTAAACCTGGTCGTACGTAAAGTTACCGCTAGGCTTTAAAAGGTTAAACCTTCAATGCCAACCTCGGTGCGCTGTACGGACCTCCAGTTCTTGACATGTCGCTGGCCTCGGTGTATTGCGCGTTAGCAAATTCATGTGAGGGATATACGAGACGTATATATTTAAAACCCACTGTCTTCTGCGATGGTTGGAATTTAAACCCCAGCATCATTAAAGGGTTGGTGACTTTGTCACTTTCTGCTGGCAGCCGGTTACAACTAAAGCAGCGTGTACCTGAATCGTGAGTAGGTAGGTAAAGCGATATTTAGGGTATCATTGGACGGGTAAAAATAAACAATTTTCAGCGATAAATTTTTTAATAAGCAACTTACGTCGCTAAATTCAGACTAGGAATCCAACACTTTGCGAAATTCTCTGCATCCATTATCATCCATTGACTACGTAAGTTGAGAGATTATTCGATATGCAGTACCAGTACTTCTTGTAAGACCTACCGTGGTATGTACGTCGAGGTGCCTCTGCTGAGAACTACCGTGGTATGTACCTCGAGGTGACTCTGCTAAGAATTACCGTGGTATGTACCTCGAGGTGACTCTGCTAAGAATTACCGTGGTATGTACCTCGAAGTGCCTCTGCTAAGAATTACCGTGGTATGTCCCTCGAGGTGACTCTGCTAAGAATTACCGTGGTATGTCCCTCGAGGTGACTCTGCTAAGAATTACCGTGGTATGTCCCTCGAGGTGACTCTGCTAAGAATTACCGTGGTATGTACCTCGAGGTGCCTCTGCTAAGAATTACCGTGGTATGTACCTCGAGGTGCCTCTGCTAAGTATTACCGTGGTATGTCCATCGGGACGACCTATAATATTTACAGGTTACATGATGGCTTTGGGTGTTGTGTGTACAAATTTTTTAAGTTCCCTGTTATGAAATTTGTAATACTAAAGTGAATTGTACATTTCTTCCAGAAGTTAGGTAATTTTCTGTTTTCTTTAGAAAAGAAAAATTTAGCATGTTTCTGCGCGAAGTCATATTTTCACGAAAGTAATTTGTCTTAGGCTATACACATCTACCAACTTCACATTTGGGTGGAATTTATATGACGTTGATGATGAAGCTAGTCTGTTTGGACGAATTCACTTCTTTTTTTTTGCAGCAATGACTGAGGTATTTGCAACTGCATATGAATTCTAACGATAAATACAAGCCTCATTTGTGCTCAGGATGCTAACTTATTGCGTTTTTCATTCGTACGTAGTACTATATCTACAGCTGCTTTATATAAATGAACCCTTTTCTTCTGATGTTCACTTTTGTGTACTACACAGATGTTCGCTCTTTAACCCTTTAAAGACGAAGCATATCTGTTTTATATAAGGACTCAGTGCGTACCGCGCTGTAAACACTCTCCACTTCGGTTATAAAAACCAGTCTCTTAATGTTTTATAAGGCAAATTTGCTGTTTGTTCTGAGATCCGTACAAAACACATAAACGCAATGTGGGCACCACGTAGAATTTTGTAATGTTAAACCTGGTCGTATGTAAAGTTACCGCTAGGCTTTGAAAGGTTAATACATTAGAAGAGCCACGCCTATGTTTTTAAAATTACAGTGTTATATTATTTCTGGAGCCGGGATAGCCCATTTCGTTTAGGGACCAGGCAAGGGACTAAGAAATCAAGGATTCTTGATTCGCATCACGGCTCGACAAAGCAAAAACTTCTTAACCAAAGCCACTTTTTTAGTCTGTCCAGGCGGCTTTTTCTCCGAACTTAAACGAAAGGGACACGAAGCTGACCATTCGCTTCACCTGGTGCAGGGGTTAAGAATGCGTGGATCTATAGCTCCATTTCTTCAGGTACCGTGCGTAGAGGTGACTTTACAAATTTAATGTTCTCCATATCCGTGCACTATATCACACAATAGTAATAATCACCAACTAATGCACAAAAAGTATACTATATTCGCTATAAAAGCCTCCTACATATTTCGACCCCGCTGGGTTACCTTCAGGGGGAACAGCTTCGTTACACCAGGGTTGCACTTTTATAGTTCAGTGAGAATGTGCCATAGACTTCGCACTCCGCACTACTCAACTGTATAGGTGCAACCCTAGCCTAACGAAGCTGTTCTCCCTGAAGATGACCCAGCGGGGTCGAAACATGTAGGAGGTTTTTATAGTGAATATAATATACTTTTTGTGCATTAGTTGGTGATGATGATGATTATTATTATTATTATTATTATTATTA
Organism: Coptotermes formosanus; assembly: GCA_013340265.1. Lineage (NCBI taxonomy): Eukaryota > Metazoa > Arthropoda > Insecta > Blattodea > Rhinotermitidae > Coptotermes > Coptotermes formosanus. Next base: position 107,959 of record BLKM01000325.1, on the reverse strand, counting down.
TTATTATTATTATGTGAGTTTGCCTTGACTTTACCCATATTATAACCAGGAAAATTGGAAGATACAAAGATTATGAGTCAAAGCTAAAATCCTATGCTAACATCAGCCTGTTTTCTTCGGATATTTAAATTGTAATTCTTTGTCTTACGACGTTAGAACCATTAGAACAAATGAATTTTCGTTACGTTAATATACAGTATATGCCACTTAAAACTGGCCCTCTTGCACGGCGAAATCAAGGAAGGAATTTTGATAACACGTGTACAAAAATGTATTGATTCATAAGGATCTCATTTCCAACACCTTCTGTAAGAGTGTGCACTTAAGTCTACAAAAACTAAACGAAACAAAATCCTCTCTTGATTTCGCAGTGCAAGCTGGACGGTTTTGAGTGGAACACTCTGTGGAAAGGGAAATAATACGGCGTAGTGGTGTCTGTTCCAAACATTATTCGGGTAATCAAATCGAGAAAAATGAGATGGCGGGGCATGTAGCACGTATGGGGGAAAAGAGAGGTGCATACAGGATTTTGGTGGGAAAACTTGAGGGAAGGCGACCACTTGGGAGACCCAGGCGTAGATGGGAGGATCATGTAAAATGGATCTTAAAGTAGTGGGATGGGGGCATGGACTGGATTTAGGTGGCTGAGGACAGGGACAGGCGGCGGGCTCCTTTGAATGCGGTAATGAACCTCCGGGTTCCATAAAATGCGGGGAATTTCTTGACTAGCTGAGAGACTGTTAGCTTCTCAAGAAGGCCTCTGCTCCATGGAGTTCGTTCGTTAGTTAGTTAGTTAGTTAGTTAGTGGTGTCTGTTACGGCTAGAGCCATACACGACAAACTGTCATGGTATATTTATTTATTTTGTGACATGTCTGTTACATTTTACTGCGTCAGAATTGACAGGGCATATGTTATTATTTTTAGACCATTTAACGACGCTGTCGGCAGGCCTGATTGAGACTGTGTAGTGCCGAACGACTGCATGATAGTAAGCAGCACACTGGAGAGTCTGTGGCAGGAAGCAGTCATGTACTAATTTAAAATACCATGCCTGGCTTTTTCTGCTACGTTTGGGGGAAGAAACGAAATCAACCAGCGAGGGTAGTCTTAAGTTCTTGCAGAGCTTCGAAGGGGAACCTCCTAGATACATGTCAAAGTGTCACAGCGTCAGCGAACTTGTTTAGTACCAGCACAATTTAAAAATGCGAAGAACAGTGTCTTTGGTGTTCGTAAACACCATACTAAGCGTAAATTAAACCTGTTCCTCTCTCTCTTCTATATTTTTTAATTGTTATCTTCTTTCTGTTAAAGGTTTCATTATTACAGCGGGATGGATATTTTTAAATTTTATTTCGTTTTTCAATCCCAGTTATTACGTGTGGGTTTCTTGTGAGAAATGTAGCACTGAGACGAACTTTTCTCCCAGTACTTCGGTATTACATTACCATTTTACGAATTCTCTATACACATTTTTTTTATCAGCACCGATTTCAAGTAATCCTAGCAATTAACAGCATCATTCAATAAAAACTTAGGAAGATAAAAATCTTATTACAGCGGAAAGAAAAGAATGTTTTACTTTAGAGCACTCCTTTGGCATATCTAATATCTACGTTGTTGTTATGTTTCACTGCGTTGTAAGGGGAATAAATATTATCATTTTCATTTTTTAACGTTTTGCAATCAAAATTTTTGTGTAAATTTCAAGCCTCGTTTAAGTTAATTTTCCAGAAAATCTCTAATCTTTGAAGTTTAAAAGCAGCCATTATATTTCAAGAGCTTAGAAACCAACGTAAGACACTGTAAAATAGTGTGTCAATGTGACATATACGTTGAATCAGGTACATACAACAGGAAGAGCTCTTGGGTTTTAACTCGACATTGACAGATAATGGTTAACCTTTTAAAGACGAGGAATATGTGTTTTATATAAGGACTCAGTGCGTACCGCGCTGTGAACACTCTCCACTTCGGTTATAAAAAACAGTCTCTTAATGTTTTATAAGGCAAAAGTTGCTGTTTGTTCTGAGATCCGTACAAAACACATAAACGCAATGTGGACACCACGTAGAATTTTTTAATATCAAACTTGGCCGTATGTAAAGTTACCGCTAGGCTTTAAAAGGTTAATGTAGGGGGCTTATAACAAAGCATCCAACTTATGCACAATACTCTCTATTTATTTATCTTTTTATCTTCTACCCGACATGTTTCGGCAAGTAACTATGCCATTATCAAGGGGGGCTATATCAAAATTACATAAGATGTGCATTAATATTAATATCAATATTTTGTAGTCATATTCATGCACATCTTATGCTATTGCATTAATGCACATCTAAAGGTGTGCATTAATAATAATATTTTGTAGTCACATTCATGCACATCTTATGTAATTTTGATATAGCCCCCTTGATAATGGCATAGTTACTTGCCGAAACATTTCGGGTAGAAGATAAAAAGATAAATAAATAGACAATGTTTTGCATAAGTTGGATGTTTTGTTATATTGATTATACGCACGGAAATGAATAACATAAAGTATGGGGTTTCTTTCGGGGTGTGTCCATTCTAGAGGCTTATATTATAAGGGGGAGGTCACGTGCCCAAAATATATGGGGTTTCCAGCTTACAGTTTTTTGTTATGGCCTGATGATGCCGTTCTTATGAGCCGAAACTTGTTGCCAGTAAAACATGTATTAAACGATTGTTGGGTCTGATTAAAGAGTTAAATAAAATATATTCTGATGATCGGTACGCCAACGGGAATAGCTTACATTAAAATTATGTTAGCAACATGTCACGTTGTTGCAGCATTTAATTTGTTATGGTACTGCTTTTTACTGCGTTAAATCTGACAAGACTTTCTAAATTGTATAATGTTGCATTACACTGTAAGGACGGCGGGGAAATTTTTGAATTGTATTAAGGATCCAAGCCGTATTAGCGTTTCCGTGTCATTATCTAGAGTGGCATATATTGAGTGCCCCAAATTATGTGCTGAATTCTTTATCGCTCCAGATTGTTTACTTCCCAGCGATATGGCGAATTCGATACGCATGAAAGCTAGATAAGTCGGGCATAACATCGAAAATTGCTACTATCGATTACTACTATCGATTCTTGTAGCTCTAAGCTGTTTACATCGCCTGTATATAATGCGATATTCTCCATAATGGTGACCGGAGCCAAAATGGTGCCGGAAGAGGGCTGTCTGCTTATTATGAAACACTTTAGAGCAGGAGGTTCCAAACATGTGGTATTCAGATCCCTGTCGGCCCGTCAATAGACTATACTTCTTAGATGGAGACCTTTGGATGGGCTAAGAATAAATCTGACAACACTTCTGTGCATGTTTTCACATTTAATAAGTTTATTTTTCAGAAACAAAACACCAAACAAAGCTTTTGTCTGCGTATTGCTGTCATAATTCACAGATTGATACCTGTTCCTGTTAGACACGTTTGCAAAGCAGTTACTGATATTAAATATAAGCTCCTTAACCTTTTAAAGCCTGGCGGGTACTTTTTTTTAGTGGTGAAGGGCCCCGCAGCAGACGCTACGGACGCACTGCAGCCATGAGGCTTCTTGTGCGACCCTATGAAGATGATGATGATGATGATTATTATTATTATTTTTTTTTGTCCTTCTCCTAGTAATGGAGCACTGTTGGAATGAAATTGACAGGGGAAAACTGAAGAACTTGGGGGAAAAACCTGTCCCAGTGCCACTTTGTCCACCACAAATCCCACATGGACTGACCCGGGATCGAAACCGGGCCTCCGCGGTGGGAGGCCGGCGGCTAACCGCCTGAGCCATGGCACGGCCTAGCGGGTACTTTACGTAGCACCTGGTTTAACATTCGAAAATTCTACATTGTACTGACTTTGCTTTTATGTGTTTTGTACGGATCTCAGACGAAATAGCGACTTTTGCTTTATACGACGTTAACAGATTGGTTTTTATAACAACGGTGGAGAGTCTTTACTGCGCGGTACGCGCTGAATCCTTATATAAAACAGATTACCTTTTGTCTTTAAAGGGTTAATGTCTGTCGTTCTGTCTGTCCGGGTGGAACAACGCGACTCCCACCCGACGGATTTTCGTGAAATTTTATGTTCAAGATTTTGACTAACACTTCTTTAGATATTGGAACAGATTTTGTTAAAAGCGGACAGAAGTATCAGACACTTTACGTAACGACCTACGTGCATTTATAATAGCAATCTGTAGTTTCTGACGTAAGTACAAGAAATCCGTTGATAAGCTGAGAAGAAAAAAAAGAACGTCCTGATTGATTGTAGATCTGTTACTAAGACACGCGGAGACCTTTATGCCGTGAGACATGTAAAACGCGGAGAGGCGTATTTGAAAACACTGGCTTAAACTGAAAATCTAAAAAGAATAAGCGAGCAAAAGCGCCAGAATTTTTGCAGCCTGTTTAAAAAGTAGAAACCATGTTCACCCTTTAAATAACGGTACTTAATTTATGTACCACCAAGTTTAACGGTAAAAAAATCCTGCCTTCTGCACACACAGTGTATTTGTGTTTTGTATGGATCTCAGAACAAACAGCGATTATTTCTCTGTACAACATCAAATTATTTGTTTTTATGAACGAAAGGGAGTGTGTTTACTTTGAGGTACGAAAAGTCTTTATATATAATTCAGGTTAATTTTAGACTTCAAAGGGTTTTTAATAAAATTCCATACACCCAAGTATGAGTCTCCACTTGGCTTTCTAAGGCAGCGGAAAGACTAATGTATTTAATGTTAAATGAGTAGAAATTTCACTGAATATAATTCCGTACTTACTCTTCAGTCGAGAAATCGTCAAAGAAGTTCTTTCTGCTTTACCGTTTATTTGGCATTGGGTCTATGAAGTACGTCTCTTTCGTCTCTTCCGTCTCTGTCTTACAAACGTCTTATTCAGAATTTAAAACTTCTACCTTGCAGAATTTCTTTGTGAAGACTTGGTCTTTATAAATTCTATAAAATTTCTTATTCATATTTGCTGAATGGTTCTTTCCGCACGTAAATTCAATAGGTACTTGGATTCTCAGACTATAAAGGGATCAGAAAGAATCTGTCAATTTGCCGTAAGTCTTCACATTCTTTAACACCTTCTTCAGTTACATTAACAAATATTTGATATATAAAAACAGTTGAGTACTTAACTTTTTAAAGCCTGGTGGGTATTTTTAAGTAGAACCAGCTTTAACATTAAAAATTCTGAACTGTATTGACATTGCGTTTATGTGTTTTGTACGGATCTCAGATCAGACAACAAATTTTGCCCTATACAGCATTAAGAAATTGGTTTTTATAACCGAAGTGGAGAGTGTTTACAGCGCGGTACGGACTGAGATCTTATATAAAACAGATGCGCTTTGTCTTTAATGGGTTAATTAAGAATTTTACATTTTTGTGTAAAGGTAAAGAACAAAGTGGAGCAGAAGGCGAAGTTTAAACATTTCGAATACCATATTCCGTCATTGGCTATAACTCCGAACTTTTAACACACACGTTTTATCTATCCGGCTTAATTCCCTGAGATTCGTAGAGGAGAGAACAGTATACTCACAAGTGCATTATTTCAGTGTGCTAGAAGAGAGGAAGAGAAAAGTGGACCTCCTTGAGCCTATATGAGAAATTGTTTGATTTAAAGATTTGGGAAATTATATTGAAGATTAATGGACTTGTTATACACACAACACAAGTCAAACGAGGTAAATCACGCAATAATGTACGCAGGCGTATTTATGAAGTAAACAACGCCGACACTGAGATAAGGACCCTAAGTTGTCCATTGAAGGAAAAGGATGGGAAGAGGCAAGAATAATTAAATCAAAATCGGCTGTTACATGTCTGTTGTCAGAATGTGCAAATACAAGGTCAACTGCTGCCTATTTGGTAGTGACGTACTGCTGAAATCCAAAGCGAAATTCTGTGTTGTGAATAAGATCACTTCGGATTATGGTACAGTAATGTGAGACAGCAGCCGATTCCAGTGGCCGCGCCGTCTGAGGCATGGGTCTGCGGACGTTCGCTTGGTGGGATTGCTGGTTCGAATCTCGCTGGGGGGCATGGATGTCTGTCCGTTGTATTCTATGTTGTCAGGTAGAGGTATCTGCGTCGGGCTGATCACTCGTCCAGGGGAGTCCTACCGAGTGTGGTGTGTCTGAGTGTGATCGTGAAGCCTCGATAAGAAGCAGGCCCTGGCCCGCTAGAGGCTGTTGCGCCATTGGAAAAAAAATGTGAGACAGCATGGAGAAAGCCACCAACCTTTTAAAGCCTAGCGGTAACTTTACATACGACCAGGTTTAACATTAAAAAATTCTACGTGGTGCCCACATTGCGTTTATGTGTTTTGTACGGATCTCAGAACAAACAGCAACTTTTCCCTTATAAAAAATTAAGAAACTGGTTTTTATAACCGAAGTGGAGAGTGTTTACAGCGCGGTACGCACTGAGTCCTTATATAAAACGGATAAGCTTCGTCCTTAAAGAGTTAACCAAGGTACATGTGAGGACAGTATCTTGGCGAAGTTGTGCATTAACGTATGGCACAACATATGTCTTATTCAACGAACCAAGAGTGCACTATAAATTCCATCTACATGTCGGGTGGAAAAAAGTAATTACAAGCTGTGTCTGGATCGACCAGTAATGACAGGCCAAATAATTATGACAAATTGACCAGCTATTAAGTACCATATGCTAAGAACAGAAAAAAGGGAAACTGTGTAGGATTAAGCGCATATAAAAAAGAAGTAATTATGTTTGGCGTAATAACTGTTGGATGTGGCATGTAGCACGCGTGGAAGAAATTAAGAAAGCAAGCACGATGATTGTAGGAATATATGAAAGAAAGAAAACATTTGGGACGTCTAGCAATAATGTGAGGATAATATTAAAATCGCTTCTAGAAGAAATAAAGTGCTAGGCTGTGAATTAGTGTTACTGGCTCAAGACAATGTCCAGTGTCATACTTACGTCACAGATGCTGCCTTCTTTTTCCAGTAAAGTATATAACTACTAACAGGCTGTGTATGTGTGAACTTCTCAAGAATCACAGAAGGTGAAGAAGAGTTCAAAGCCAGCTCTGAGGCCGTTCTGGAAGACGAAACTTCGCTGGCTGTGTGTTATTGGCCACTGCGTCTTCTTAGTCACATTTATCCTCCATATCTGGTAGTTACCGCCTGCGTTTTCCACGTGAGGACGCACCGTTCATTGATGACAGAGAAGCAAATGAACATATCGCAACAGCTACAACAGTAACAACAAAGAAACTTGCATATCATTCATAATTCATTCATCCATTCCTTCATCCATCCAGCCATCCATGCATCCTTTAATTTTCATAGTATTTTTAAAATACGAAACATAACTTCCTGTTTATTCATGCAAGAGAGAACAACAAATTCAGTGAATATGAAGTATTAGTCTGTTGTAATTAACTGAAATTGACAGGTATTTCTTTTTGGACATTTATGACATAAAGCGTTTTGCTTGTGAAACAGTAACAAAGTACTCTGGCACATACTGTGAAAATTCAACTAAAATGGAATTTTAAAACAGTGTATTTTACGTACACTTTTGTGTTTTATTTTAAAGCTAATGAAATAACATAAAGTTTAAAACTGCCTTAGGCTTCTGGAAATCTTAACTCATTAGCAACCAAAATAAAATTCTGTTAGTCGTAAGGAAGTCGGTCAAATTGTTTGAATTATGAGATTTAGGTACCTTAAAATAGGCTCATTCTGCGAATCCCAGTTACTTTAAATTCTGCACGCGGAATCTTTAGTTCTGGAAGATTTGATCTCTTTCCTCCTTCTTCTGATTTGCTAGGAAATCTCACGGAATGAGGTTTAGTGCTCATAAAAGAATCTCTTGGCGCAATTAGGAAAATTGAAAGAAATAAAGGCCTCATGCAATTATTCTAACGAGACAGAATCGTTGTATTTTCTACTTAGGTAGAAGCTGTCGTGTCTAATGTGAGTGGATGTGCAATACTTAGAGAAACGGCGACTTGGAAAGCCCCTTTATCAGATGACAATCAGGGGTTCCTGTCTACCGAACTGGCGTCATTACCTGTTGAGATTAGTGTGGATTCAGAGCAAGTGGAAATGCAAGTGACGGAGTGGATGATCTGTTTTACAATCATAAACTGTTTCCTGGATACGTTAAATTTCCCGCCTCTTTAATTAAATTGATTGAATCATGCTGACACAAAATTTACACGGAATCTGATTTACGTGGGAGCACATCTTCTCAGAAAATGCCTGGGTTGTTGAGAATGTACGGGAAGTTTTTAACTTGGAAACGGAAAATAATATCTGGAATTCACGTAATATTTTCTGCTTGAATATTTTTGTTTTATGTTTATATGATTTTTGTGCTTATTATTTTTCTTTGGAATTTTTCTCAGAAATATTTTCTTCTTATTTAAATGCAAGAGCTTGTACATAAGCGAATAAATAAATAGAAAATAATGAGTAAGGAAAGACAGGAAGTTATAAAAAATGAAGAAAGAGACGAATAAGAAGAAGAAGAAGAATGGCTTAAGAAAATAAAAAGAACGGGAAAGATGAATAAAGCAAAACAAAGAAGAAAGATAAAATTAAAAAACACAAAGGGACACAAGAAAAAGTGAAGGAAGGAACCAACTAGAGACAAAGTAAACAAAACTGACAATTTGCAGTTCTAGTGCTAAGTGACAGTGTGACGCATGGTGGACTTCAGGATTTAAATCTGGTTCCCCATATGCAGTTCAGAATAATTTGTAGTCTTCGGATCCGTACCGAATTCAAAACCCATGTTGTCGCCTCAGTTCTTCCAGAAGGCGGCGATGATGCCGAACACGAGAACATTATGTCGATAGAGTGCCATGTCGGATGTGTGCCCACTATTAACACATCTCACGTAATATAATCTGCGACAGCATTCTAACTTCAGCTAAAGAAACACGCTTTTAACCTTTATCCTGCTAATGTGGAATATATGGTGAGCTGAAGGGCCTAGTCCGTAGCCGAGTGTGTGCACACAGATATGACATAGGACGTATTTCACGATTAATTCAGTGTTGAGACACTGTACAGAGAGAGAGAGAGAGAGAGAGAGAGAGAGAAGGAGAAACAAAGAGGCTTCTTTCAGCGTTGCCAAATGTAGGTCACCAAATACTACACATTAGTGGTGCTGGCATTATTAGCAGCTCACCATACATTCCACATTAGCAGGATAAAGGTTAAACAGTGCGTCAGTTGTGTATATACTTCAAGGAAACGTGTCAAGGCAGAATATTGTGTAACATTATTTTTGAATTTGATGTGTTCGTGGAATTATTTGACAAATTAAAATATTCTTATACGAACTGAAGAGATACTTCTTGATTTGAATGGGTCAAAACGAGAAGAAGATTTGTAGTGGTTTCCACCTTTGCTTTAGAATATGCAGTTATGAACAAAAGAATGTGTGGTTTGCAGATTGAACGGGAAAAGTCGTCTTCTGATGTCTGCTGGTGTAATATTTTATTTGACGAAATTCTAAATAACATAAAGAAGAGCAGACCCTGTATCTTAGACGCCGGTTAGGAGATTGGTCTGGAAATAAACGCAAAGAATATTAGGTGGGCCCCTTTGGCTATGTCCCCTCATTACAGTTCAGAATAAATCGTAATAGAGGCAGGTTACAAATTCTCCAAAACTATAGCAGAATTCAAATGTGTGGGGAAAGTTTTAAAGAATCACCACAAAGCTAACGGAAGATTAATTTCGGGGAATATTTCCTACGATCTAATTTACAGTATTTATTACTCGTGCTTGCTGTTTGGAAAGGTAAAATTTAAAATATGAAAAATTTATAATTGTACCCTTTTTTCTAATGAATGTGAAACTTCATATTTCACGTAACGTAAAACATGTACTATGGTTGAGAACAGGATGCTAAGAGGGGTTTCTTGACCTGAGACAAAAATGTTACAGTATGCCCGAGAATACTGTGTAAAGATGAGCACTATAATCTTTAATGTGCCTCGAATCTTATTAAGATAGTTCAAATCAAGAGCAGTGAGAAAGATGGGGCATTTATTACTCACGCTTAGTACGAAAAGCATACAAAATTTAGTCCAGAAACCTGAAGGTAACAACCCATTTACAAAAACCTAAGAATAGATGGGATGAAAATATTAACGCGAAGATTAATATGGACTGGGCTCATTTCGCTCGGGACATGGACCAACGGCAGTTCGTTGGCAGTCAAGTGATTCTATATGTGCCGGAGTTGACTAGCTAGTGATTATTTCTTCTATAACCTTTCTATGATTCATGCAGTTAGATGAGGGAAAAAACATAAGAAACTACAAAGAAGGAAGTAGATTAGGTTGCACAAGAGAACAAGAGACTGGCAGTATCAGGCGCGGACCCTTTACAGGGTCAACGCGTCATTCTGGAAGGATAATTAGCATGTAAGTCCGTACGTACGTTAATTAATGGGCAATGTGCTGGAAGCATTGGTTCTTGTCTGTAGTAAAGCACGTAAGTTAAATGGAAGCAATCTGAAAGTGAAAAATTTCTTGTAATTCCATTATCAACAAAAAGGTTATACTTTACTTCCTTCTGCACTGAACAGAGCGCCGTGAGATTACGGCAACTTCTCTGACCTCCGTGTTTAGCAAATAGCCTAAACCGAGGTATGAAGGCGGAGACAGTCTTCATTTCAGCGAACAGCTACGGACCAAGGGTTCAGGATGTGATCATTCAGTTGACATGCAGGGGCGACATTTTTCGTACCCTTCCATAGGGGCACTGGGGCCCAGCCAGCCTCCTGTACGGTGGGTACCGAGTTATTTACTGGGGTAAAGCGGCCGGGGATTGGCGTTGACACACCCCCATCTAGCGCTGAGGTTTAAAAAAGAGAGTACGATTAGCTGTACCTCTAATCCCCGTCTGTGCCTTCATGGCAAGTTATACTGCGAAATCTACCTTTACCTTTACCTTTACCATCTACGCTTACATACAAGTATTTCAGTTTATCCCTTTCATTCTCTTTCCCCCACCAAATTCTGCGTGTATTTCTTTTCTCCCATGTCTGCCCCATAATCTACCCATCTAGATCTCGGTTTTGTCACACGAATAAGATCTATTGCAGAGTACAAAGCATCGAGCTCCTGTTACTTTTTCTGTCTTAGCATATCTGCAGTATTTTTCTGTCTTAGCATATCTGCAGTATTTTTCTGTCTTAGCATATCTGCAGTATTTTTGCATGGCAATAATACAGTAGAATGTACACACTTCTCCACAACTCCTGGTGTTCTTGTTTGCTGCTTTTTTTTGCCCGTCTTAAGAAACGTGTCAGCGACCGAAATTACTGGCACTATTTTTATTCGTTGAAGTTTTATTTTTAAAGGGTCAACTTTGTTAGGTCACAACGTGTTGATAATTCTGCTGTTATATCATTTTCATTCTTTGGTCGGATTGCAGTTTTTGATGTAGTCTGTTGTAGAAATGGAATTAAATGGGATATACCGTAATGGCTGAATGTGAAATAAGTGGCTGTTTTGGATATGAAACTGGAATTTGTTACTTCAGTGCTTTGAACGGTAGAGAGCTGCCGATAAAGAATTCGACGTTAAATTAAAGTTTTTTCATGGGCCCTTAGACCTCGGCAGGAAAATGGCGTTTCTTTGCCGCAGGTTTAAGTGGATCAAGTTAATGTCAGAGGGTACGAAAGACATAGAATGCGAAGTGAAACTGGGTTAGAGGTTATTCATAAGAATATAACGTGGGGGTTCTTGTTACGTTGCTGGTATAGTTTTGTGGCATTCGCTTTATAAATACAGCGAATTGCCTTGAAATTTACGAGGCATTCTTTACAAATTGACGTTTCTTCTGGATCCTAGGGCACGTCTTCCACAAACACTGGACCCTTCGGCTGTAGTTATGTTGGACAGCGTGTAAGGCGTGAGGTCCATTTCACATACAGAATTTCCGTCTGCTTCAGGTCAATGGTTTTTCGCTATACTGATGGATACTGTTTGCTACCTAAGACTACTGTTCTTATTTCTGTAGCAAATGTAGACTTACGGTGTCGTTATGTTAACTAACAGAGAGGCAATACACGTATAAACGTTAAATGGGGGTGCTTTCGCGTAACCATTGTGGCCGTGGAACAGCAATAAGTATATTACACAGTATGAGTGTGTGTTTGTAGCCTTTGTTATCCACCATGCAACGCGCATGCGCCGTATTATATTGCCATCTGTGGCCTGTCTGACTTTACCATATTATTCCACATTATCTCATAAACGGCAAGATTTCCGGAAGAAAGTTTTTGAACATAAAATGTGTGATTTGATTTTCTCTACAAATTTTGTCTGAAACATTTCTCATTCTAAGAAGAATTCAGCGAGATATTATCATAAATGTACACAGGTTTTCATGTAAAGTACCCGTTATTCTTGTGAAACGTTAATGAAACTTGAATTTTGTCGACAGATTTTTGAGAAATCTTCAAATACAAAATTTCATGAAAATCGTATCAGTGGTAGCCGAGTTTTCCATGCGGACGAGCAGACGGACAGACAGGCATGATGATACTAATATTCGATTTTACACAATTTTGCCAACGCGCCTAAAAATCAAACTCTGTGAAGAACATTATTTCAAAATCTGCTAGGCATTCGTTCTAGACTAGAAGATTCATGACCCTCTATGTAGTCGGAAATTTCATACCACCTGTCAAGGAACTCTGTTCAAAAAATTTAGAGAAAATACAAACTTCTTCAGAACACCCAGTCCTCGTAGGATTTAAATATGTTACCTCCGTAGTGTGGCATGAAGTCTGTCCCTGTCTCCTCTTGTGCTGTTTCAGTGCCCCTGGGTATCTATGTAAAATATTAAGATCAGAAGTAAGAAGGTGCTTCGTCGCAAGAAAAGAAAGTTCCTTCACTGCGATATTCAAAACGACCGGTTCAGTTTCCGAGTCGGAAGTAATGACCTTTACAAGTTTACATTTTGGAAAGATGGATTCATACCACATCCGTACACACGATTTAATAATATTTAACCTTTTAAAGCCTATCGGTAACTTTACATACGACCAGGTTTAACATTAAAAAATTCTACGTGGTGCCCACATTGCGTTTATGTGTTTTGTATGGATCTCAGAACAAACAGCAACTTTTGCCTTATAAAACATCAAGAGACTGGTTTTTATAACCGAAGTGGAGAGTGTTTACAGCGCGGTACGCTCTGAGTCTTTATATAAAACAGATACGCTTCGTTTTTGAAGGGCTAATTTAATACTCTCCTACCTTTTATATGCTTCCTCAATTTTCTGTTCCCTCGTGGTTTTCCAACCAATATTTAGGAATGCGTACCTCGTATAAAATGAGTTCGAACTGTGTGTTTATGTGTATGGATATACATATATATATATATATATATATATATATATATATATATATCCAATGGTGCAGCAACCCCCAGTGGGCCAGGGCCTCCTCATTGTTGAGGATTCACGATCACACTCAGACACACCACACTCGGTAGGACTCCTCTAGACGAGTGATCAGCCAGACGCACAGAACTCTATGTGACAAAACACAGCACTCACAAAAGAGAGACATTTGTGCCCCTGCGGGATTCGAACCCGCAATCCCAGCACACCAACGGCCACAGATCTACGCCTCAGAAAACGCGGCCACTGGGATCGGCATATATATACATGTATATAAATAGAAGTTCGTTTGTCGCCAAATACAGAATCTGTTGTGAATTTTGACCAATTTCGTTTTCTCTATACGCTTTAGTAAAGATGGTGTTACTTTATTGTCAGTAAGCCTCCATCTGTTCTGTCACGTTTAGTTTGGTTGTTCGTTCACGCTTCTAAACCCCTACGAATATTATAGTAAAGTCCATAAGAAACGTTGAACACAAGTTCCTGCATTTGACAGCAGATAGTAACACCATCAGTTTTTATCGACTGGACGTTGCCTGTGATTCAGCAAATAACTTGAACACCTCCCGAAGTAAAAACACAGCAATAAGAGATAATAAAAATCTTCTATTCATAAGTCGCAAAAGTAGTGTTAGCACATGAAATGCCTTTCAATGTAACAATCTGGTGGTGATTTAGGAATTCAGTTTATTTAACAAATTTTTTCTTCTCAGATGGGCAAGAACCATTTAACTGCGCATAAAACTGTAAAGTAAGTAACAAATATTGTATACTCGGGATTAACTAACCGAGCTCGCAGCTTGTGTAATTGAGACATCATTGTGAAATTAATAATCGCCTTAAAGGTACCAATTTCAATTTTTCTAAATCAGTGGTTCCCAACTTCAGGTCGGGACCCAAATCCGTGTAGCGGTGGGTCTGACAGCGTTGTGAGGGGGTTTTATGGACATTTCGATAATTATGAAAAAAATATCAAAATTATTATTTAATTCAAACAGAATTATCGAGGAAACATACATATGCATATGTGCAGTACATTACAAATTTATTCCTTTTTAATTTTTTGCGTTAACTTCAAAATGCTTTTTATGAATACAGCAAATTAAAATTTTAATTAATCCAAGTAGATTAACCCTTTAAAGACGAAGCGTATCTGTTTTATATAAGGACTCAGTGCGTACCGCGCTGTAAACACTCTCCACTTCGGTTATAAAAACTAGTCTCTTAATGTTTTATAAGGCAAAAGTTGCTGTTTGTTCTGAGATCCGTACAAAACACATAAACGCAATGTGGGCACCACGTAGAATTTTTTAATGTTAAACCTGGCGGTATGTAAAGTTACCCCTAGGCTTTAAAAGGTTAAATAACATTTTATTTTATTTTACCTGTGACACACTACAATTTGTAAAATTGAGGTCTCAGTTAATAGAATAACTTTTCCTTTTCCATCTTTATAACAACGGCCTGAAGGGGACTGCACAATGCCGTCGAAACATGAAGCCACCCAGTTTATAGTAAATATTATACAAGTTGTGGTGACGGCACATCTTACATTAAATGTAGAGATATACGCCTTTTTTGACACCCACATGCGCCTTCATGGCGTGCGCAGTGACAACTTTACCTACCTCCCTGTTTAATAATGGGGACATGTTTTTACTCAGTAAAGATAATCTCATGTCCCATATTTTGTATTAGCCCTATTCAAGCCCACGTTGCAGAAAATCCTTTCCCCTGTTTTGTCCATTCCGTGATCCTCCTACCGTGTCTACCCCCGCTTTCTAAAGACTTCATTGTGTTCACTGTGTTCATAATTTTATGACACGGCATGTTATAACAAGACAGGTAATGTATATGTGACGTAACATAATGACGCAATCGCATCACGTTTGTATCTTCTCGGCTATGGTAAGGACATGACACAATTTCGCTCGAACAAAGCACGTTCGTGGCGCCAGGAAAGATAAAACGTATTTAGGTCTTCATATAAAGTCTGCAATATTTCTGTCTGATTTTAACCAAATTTGAAATTTCTCGACATATTTATTTCAGGCTTCCGCCGCGATGTTAATGAAATCTGAGCTCTTCCGGGATATTAGGCGGTGTCGTGTGGTAATTGTTTACCGACGTTTCGGGACAATATTTGGGCCCCAACATTGTCCCGAAACGTCGGTAAACAATTACCACACGGCACCGGGTAATAACCCAGAAGAGCGCAGATATGTTCATAAAAGTCGCCAACTTGAAAGTTCACTTTAAATCCGTCCAGTTGGGCCCGTTTTGATACTTGTGGGCAGAAGATATGGGCTAACAGAAGGAAGGAAGGGTTAACACCCTAATCCAATTTCAGTCGAACAGAACATCTTATGGTAATTTAGTGTCGCCGGCAACACCAAAAATTACTTAGGTATTTATGTAAAGTGCCCGATATTTTTGCCTGATTTTAAAGAAATTTAGATTTTCTGGACAGATTTTCATGAAAATCCTCAATACGAAATTTCACGTACATTTTTTACAGTCGGAACCACGCTGATACGTGAAGAGATACGGACTGAAGGACACGCCCACAGACGGACGTAGGGACAAACAGAAATACAGACAGACGGACAGACTAGAAGCGTCATACAATTTCAGTCGAAGAGAGCGCTTTTATATCGATTTTTATCGCCGGAAAAAATAAAAGGTACTTAGGTCTTCATATAAAGTGCAAGATATTTTTGCCCAATTTTAAACAAATTTTTGTTTTCTCGACAGATTTTCATAAAAGTCTCGAGTATAAAATTTTACGGAAATCCGTCCAGTGGAAGCCGCGCTGATACATGCGGACAGAGATTACAAACGTAATAGGCACCTTTCGCAACTACAAAAACGCGCCTAGAAACTTACTGCTTTATAGTAACACCGTAAAACATAAGAGTGTGTTTTGACGCATTTTCTTCCCTTGTGAAGGCAATTATATTTTCGTGCTACTTTATTTATTTAGTGCACTAGCCCTAGGGGCTAACCTTACTGAAACTTTTTAAAATGCATGTCACAGGTCCTGCTGTGCCAGCATTCACATAACAAAGCAGTACCTTTACAAAGCAGCAAGCCACAAAGAGTTAAATGTATCAACATGTTTCAGGTACTCTTGAAATGAATTCATGGTTAATTGAAATATTTGTGCGAAGGAAAGTGAGTTCTTGGGTGGTAGTTCTATTCTTTTTGGTTCCTTGATTGGCTGTTGCGTTTTGAAATATATTTTGCTTTGTAAACACTTTAATAAAAATGTACAAAAAAGAAAGTTCATGGGGATTTGTCAAATTACAGATATACAAGTTTGAAAATAGAAAAAAATCTCGGTTTTAAAAAAAGAAAGTACCATTATGCTTTCAGGTATCTTTGGAAAACAGCGAAGGAACCTTTGATCACTACACAGTAGAGCATATCTCACGTTTTGTATTTTATACAGTCTGTAGATGATCAGAATAAATTATTTTAATATTCTTGTGGTTTTGGAGGACAGGAATAACTTAAAATATAAATCTGAAATTGATAGATTTTCTTGTAGTGCCCGTTTTATGACACACACAGATTTTTCGTTAAATGAATCAGGTCTGCAATATAAAATTTTAAACAGGACTTTTAACCGTGCGTGCTTTGTCTCTTCTTACGGTTTAGTCTGTCATGCTTATATGATAAAGTAGCCGGGATCTGAACTAAAGCAACTGGGAATTCTTCCATTACTGCTGATTGGGAAGTGATTTGGTCCCGCTGTGTTCACTGTCTAATGCTTAGTGGGTCCCCAGACTGGTCTCTTATGGATTATATGGTATTGCACTTTGTATGTGGAATTAATCTATATAGAAGGGAGCTCTATAATACCTGGAGACAATCCTGATCTACGCATGCGCGTTGTCTTTCTGTGAGGAATAGGGACAGAAAGTTGCATCTCATTTCGAGGGAAGTTTTGAAGCGCGAGTGTTAGGGAACACAGTGCTGAGTATAATAATGTGTGAACAAAGATGGAATCAGTGGGATGTTACGGATGTTACATAACGAGGAATTTTGTGGTTTATACAGGCCACGTAACATGTATTCAGTAGAACCCCGGTTATAACGACATCGGTTTATACGACACCTCGTCTGTAGCGTCACATATTCTGTGGCACCAATTAATTCCTTCCCGTTAACCATATCATTGTACTCCTCGGTTAAAACAACACTCGTTTATAACGACACAAAATATTCAGTCCATTTCATGACGTTACAACCGAGTTCGACTCTAGTTGTATATACGTATATATTAGTCCGCACTCCTTTACCTATCCCCTTGTAGGGGTAGAGGTTTAGTGTTGCATTTGATCACAGACACTCGGTAAGATTCCCCTGGGCGAGGGATCAGCTCGTCGCAGAGGCCTCTACCTGCACAACACACAACAAACACAGGAGACAAACATCCGTGCCCTCAGCGGGATTCGAACCCATTCGAATTGGTACATAATTTTGATGGGTAGTCCCCTTAGAAGAAGTCCAACTTCAAGACGATATAGGAGATGGAAGATAAATATCTAACAGTATATTAGAGAGGATGGGACATGGATAGAATTGGATTAAGATCTTGTCCAGCGGCGATCTTTCTTCTTTGTTCTGTTGGAATAATAACAGTGTTCACTGTTTAGTCAATTAGAAAGAACATACATATTTAACACTGCAACAAAAATTAGTTCTGTGTTTTGGAAGTGGGACGTTGAGGACGGTAAATAATACATTCATACGTTATTTACCCCGAGTTCCAACTGCATGGGTCATATATTTTCATATACCGTAGAATGTTAAAATGGCTGTGGCAAGTAATATTGCGCGGAATGTCGAATACCCAGCTATGACCTGCTTTAATCTGCTGTCTCCCTATTTCCGCGATGCGGCTCTGGAAAACAAAGAAAATGCCCAAGTGTGACTGGCCTGCAAGATGTGAATCGAACCGTAGACTACCCGGATAAGAATCAGAAATGATAAACACCCTCAAACATGCCATTCAATCTGTATATGGGCTGCTTGATGAACGAGTGTACGCGGTGACGCAGTTGGTTGAGGCACTGCGCTATAAGCCGGAAGGATGCGGGTTCGATTCCTGATAGGGGAATTGGAATTTTTGACTTAATCCTTCCGGTCGCACTATGGCCCTAGGATCGACCTGTAACAGAAATGAGTACCACGTGTATCTTCTGAAGGGTAAAGGTGGCAGGTACCTATGACTGACAACCTTAACGCCTTCATGTGCCTATGACATGCCACGAAGGCACAGACGGGGACTAGAAACATCGCTCTAACTTGTCTTAATCTCGGCGTTAGACGGAGGTGGGTTGTCGACGGCATGGGCCACCGCATTTAACCTTTTAAAGCCTAGCGGTAACTTTAATATTAAAAAATTCTACATGGTGCCCACATTGCGTTTATGTGTTTTGTACGGATCTCAGAACAAACAGCAACTTTTGCCTTATAAAACATTAAGAGATTGGTTTTTATAACCGAAGTGGAGAGTGTTTACAGCGCGGTACGCACTGAGTCCTTATATAAAACAGATACGCTTCGTCTTTAAAGGGTTAAAAAATTCTACGTGGTGCCCACATTGCGTTTATGTGTTTTGTACGGATCTCAGAACAAACAGCAACTTTTGCCTTATAAAACATTAAGAGATTGGTTTTTATAACCGAAGTGGAGGGTGTTTACAGCGCGGTAAGCACTGAGTCCTCGTAAAAAACAGATACGCTTCCTCTTTAAAGGGTTAATCTAGGGAAAGGGCCACATTCCCATTATGTAGAAGGTTGAATGGGTCTAAACCCCAGCCTGGCTGGCTGTAGGACACAGAAAATATTTTGCTGTCGCCGGAGTTCGAACCCCAGACCGTCCAGCATGTAGCGAGTTTCCTGTGGTGTGTGAAAGTACACAAATATTTCAAGGCCGACTTTTTCAGTGTGTTACAGACGGCAGTCCTATTTTTACTCTGTTTATCTGTTCTTCTATTCACTAAATACGCCTTTAAAGTCTTTCATATAAACACATTCTTGAATAGTTTGATCCAGCAGGGCTCTTGACATAATGACACTTTGTTTCTCGCAATGTGAGGTTTGTGCTTCTCACAGCGGCGTTGCAGAGGGCGCACGTCTTCTGTATTGTGACGTCGTGTCACTTGGTGAGTGGTTCCCCACGTTACGAACTATCGTAACAGGATCCTCTTTAAAGGTCATGCTTTCACAGAAGACTGAAAATGTTTTCTGTTTATCCCTTTAAACTTTTAAAGCCTAGCGGTAATTTTACATACGACCAGGTTTAACATTAAAAAATTCTACGTGGTGCCCACATTGTGTTTATGTGTTTTGTACGGATCTCAGAACAAACAGCAACTTTTGCCTTATAAAACATTAAGAGACTGGTTTTTATAACCGAAGTGGAGAGTGTTTACAGCGCGGTACGCACTGAGTCCTTATATAAAACAGATACGTTCCGTCTTTAAAGGGTTAAAGCTCATGCTTTCACAGAAGACTGAAAAAGTTTTCTGTTTATCCCTTTAAATAAACATCTGATTTGTGGAAGATGACACCACTTTATATTAACCTGCCTGTGTTTTTGTATTCTGTTTATCGTCTCAGCTTTTTTTAAATACGGATTAAAGTGTCTTGGTTATGGAGCGAGAAAAGAGGGATCGATTACTCGAAGGGGTGCGAATTACATTACAGCCGATGAAAACGACATCGGTTTGTACGACACCTCGTCTATAGCGTCAGATGTTCTGTGGTACCATTAAATTCGTCACTGTTACTATAACATTATATCCCTCGGTTGTAACGACACTCGTTTATAACGACACAAAATATTCAGTTCTTTTCATGGCGCTATAACCGAGTTCGAATCTATTTGAGTTTCTCTTTCTCAATACTTATCATAACTTTGAAAATCTTGCGAATGGATGAAACATTCTTTTATGATCTGAGATCTTCTCTCTTCCGGGATGTTACACAGCGCTGATTGGTAGTTACCGACGTTTCAGGACAGCTTGCTTTCCAATCTCCAAGGGTCAAGCCGTCCAGTACCCTTGAAGCTGGGATCAATAGGCTATCCTGAAACATCGGTAACTAACTAACGAAAGAACTAACTAACTAACTAACTAACTAACAATCAACGCTGTGTAACATCCCAGAAGGGTAAAGATCTAATTTACATCGCGGCAGAGGCATAACATAACGCAGTTTTATGATCTATGTTCTGCGAACTGTGATTACGTATATACGTATATATGTATTATATATTTAAGAAATTTGTGTTCTGTAAGAACCTATTGTTCCACGGGCGAGGGTTCATCTAAAGAACGAACTGCAGTTCAATAAATACATTTCGTTTTCAATTTCCGTATAATCCCTTATCCGTACATTCACTCACTCCGCCTTCCAGCCTCTCTCGCCGGAATGAAGCAGAAGCAGAAGACGGCTTGGTATTGTTAGATGGACGCTAAGCTTCTTCTCCCACGTCGTTATACAGTGTGCTACTGCAACTGTCGTTAAAAATTCAATAGAAAGTCTCGTTTGTTATACAGGGTGATCGAAAAGTTATAAAATTCAATTCAGTTAAGAAATTACAGTCAGAATTCACACACAGTTTTGCTTATATAGGTAAAGCAATTCATGTACAGGCCTGGACAAGCCCTGAGGGCTGCGGGACGTTGAGGCTTCCCGATTCCAAGACAATCGGTATAGAAATGTGGCAAGGCTGTCAGCCTTACGCACCGGCCGCCTTTACCCCAGAAAATAAACTCATTTGTATTAAATGCTGGGTCGACCCCAGTGCCATAGTACCGCAGGAAGGATTAGGTCCATGAAGAATTCCGATGACCCCATTGGGAATCGAACCCGCGACCTCCCGGGAGAATATTTGGCTCAAAGAAAGAGTAAACAACATGCGTTAAGAAAAAATGACGTGCTAAAGAGCTTAATAATTTTAATTGTTCAAAATATGTTATTAAAAACAGGCACTGTCAGAATAAGTTCGCAAATAATGTTTTGAAAATTCAGTGGAATTAACATCAGAACCTCTTGGCACTACTGACGTCACTGAGTGAGGGAAGAGAAGGAGCAAACCCAGGACGATGGGCTTGTTTTAGCTACCTTGGGAGAAGAGGGTTCGCCTGTCCGGCATTTGCAATTACGTACGTACATATGCAGCAGCACAGCGCCTCGTGTCAGATGCACGGCCCAAATTACACAGAAAAGGTTGTCCAAATCATGTTGCACTAACAGGCCTAGTATTCATGTAACATCGCTTGGCTGAGAATCTAAACGTGTTTAATTGCTTAATTAATTTACAAATGATTGTCCACCTCCGAACTTAAATGTTCTCGGATTCAGTGTCGTGCTATGTGTAGGAACAAATTTCTTAAGACTGAGTAGTAGTTTGATTTTGGATCAAAGTTATTTGTCAGAAATATTTTTGATTTTGAACAAAATTTCCTGCCTTAGCGCGACACTGTATCTTTTCCTGATCCACTTAAGTCCAGGCTTTTAGAATACTTGTCCTTAAAATACAATTTAATATGATCCATTCATCTACGCACGTGTCTCTCACACCCATATGTAATGTAGGCATATATTCTGTATCTTAAACCTATGTTAACCTTTTAAAGCCTAGCGGTAACTTTAAATACCACCAGGTTTAACATTAAAAAATTCTACGTGGTGCCCACATTGCGTTTATGTGTTTTGTACGGATCTCAGAACAAACAGCAACTTTTGCCTTAGAAAATATTAAAAGACTGGTTTTTATAACCGAAGTGGAGAGTGTTTACAGCGCGGTACGCACTGAGTCCTTATATAAAACAGATAGGCTTCGTCTTTAAAGGGTTAAGTTAAATAGGGGAGGAGGGAAGAAGGACAATGGCAACAAAGTTTTGTAATGCCTTATTGTATATTGTGCGTGATATTTCGACTTCAGTCTAAAAGTCTCCATCACGGTCTATAAAATTACGTGTAGAAACAACACTTGCATAAACACGATAGATTGTGAAGTATTTGAGAAGTCAACCTTATAATATTTTATGTGTTATTGAACTGTGATAAAGATAAATATTGAAGGTCACTGGGATGTGACGCAGTGCCGTTGGGTAAATAGTTTCCGACGTTTCAAAAGAATTACGTACCGTTGTAAACACTTGTAACTATTTATCCAACAACATAGCGTACATTCACACAAGAGATATCTTCAGCGGCACCGCTGTTAGAACGTAGAATCTAATATTGATAGCCAGTTCGCCTGTGGAGAACTGAGTGAAACACAGACGGAAGGCAGATTTGCTTATCCGTCAGTGCTCCATCACCCATTAACGGAATTCGTTCATTGATTCAGTTATTTAATTAAACAAAATCAATTTAGCACTAAAGTACTGTCAATTTAATGACGGCCATAATTAAAAAAATGAAATGGTAAACAGGGTCGTAGCTGGACGGGGGGGGGGGGGGGTATGAATGCTGCGATCGCCCTGGGCGGCAGACTGCAACAGGTGGCAAAATAAATATTTTAAATTGAAATTTTTATTTTATGCCCTCAAAAAAATTTAAATTATTGAACAAAATAAAAGAAAATCTAGTAATTTTGAATGATCCGTAACCGTGCATTGAAGAATTAGATGTGGTAGCTAAAACCAACACATGCACACAGGTGTACGAACATATGTTATAAATGCTTATAATATACCTTCATACACTTGTGTGCATGTGTTGGTTTTAGCTACTATATCTAAAATCCAGTAAACAGCCCCAAATTCCTTTTGGGGCATGGACTTTGTGCTTACTCGCCGCTGCTGCCATAAAGCCTAGATACGCCACTGCTTTTATGGATTCATAATCACCATGTAAACCCTGCATGGGCCTGTTTAGCGATCGGCTTGCTTTATGTACAGCGGAACTTTAAACCGACCTGTGGAGAACTGGTAATACCGAAATTGCTGTAAAACCTTAATCTACCCTTGGATATAGACGGGAAATGAAGGCGTTTATCTGTTTTGGTAACAAAGTACATGGAAAATTCTATCTTACCTTCCATCAATCATTTTGTCTTTTATTCTTCCTTTTTAAAAATCTTTTGTCGCTTTCGCTTCCCTAATAATGCGGCACGATGTAGCTCCATCTTCTTCTCATGCATTACATTTCTTCTATAAGCTTCGACCGTAGATAAAATAGTTGTTTTGTCTTTCTTTGTCACCGCTTTCAACGGAGAATGTCTTTGCTCCTATAAAGTGAATATGTGTACACATTTAATGACTTAACTTTACTGTTAGCAAAATAATCATATTAGGGTCATGTTTTCAAACCAGTACAATGGTTTCTGTTTCAGAACAAAAAAAACCTACGAACGTGATCTCCATTTCGTTTATTTTTCTTTGAGTCACGTGCAAAAAGGAACAGATTGTGAAAATCACTGATGAGAAGAATTTGTGTACAAAAACTTGGAAATTAAGAATTACATAGGGATAAGACATGTAACAAAATACGTACACTGAATAAGAGGTCAGCCTAAGTGAAATAAGAAGGCTTATTGCTTACACGCTCTGCTGTCTCTTATGTTGAGACAATACACGAACTGAGATAACGCAGTATAAAGGGAACATGTCTAAACCCATCCTCTTATCTGAGGTCTGTCAGGGGCTCTTTGTCTGGGAGTGAATAGACGGGAACATGTAGCTCAAAACTCAAAGTAGTCTAGTGCTGAGATTAAGAATTCGTGGAGTTATATTTAAACTCGCAGACGCATCGTCATATTCTGCTTTAACAATTTGAGGTCTGAAGTTTGTGTAAGTAATACCAAACCCACAAAACGCTCAAATTATTTATTATAAAAAGTAGCACGTTAGTGCTGTGTAGGAGAATAATTGCTGTTTATTTTGCGAATCATACGAACAACTTCAATATAGTGTGTTAGTGGTACATGCCGCAGTGCTTTAAAGGGAACGGTAGTGCCAACCTTAGCTTTTTAAAATCCCAGTGGACATGGCATTTCTTCTGGGCCATATTTGTGCTGCCACGCCATCTGTTGCGAGAATCAGTACTTCGTCTTCCCTTTTAGCTCTCGACAATCAAGTTATAACTCGCATCGAAAGTTTTTGTGTGTTTTTCTCACGTTAGGTGACATTGGATTACGAGTTTTAACGTTGTTAAAAAAGGAACATTTTATTTCAAAACAGTACTTTATTATTCAGTGAATTCATGTATCTTTGGTATTGTAATGTAGTCCATTTCTGATTTGTAAATGTTAACCCATTAAAGAACAATAGAAGCCTAAATTTTATTTAAAGAGTCAGTTCCTACCGCGCAGTAAACACATCACGTCTCCATTACGAGAAGCAAACAGTTAATATTGTATGGGAAAATAATCGCTGTTTATTCTGTGCTCCAAACAAAACACGTAAACACATTCTGTGAGAAGGTAGAATTTTTGGATACCAAACCTGATGGTACCTGTCCTAATAACCACGGACAAAATGCTTAATCCTCTTCTGTTTGCAGTTCATCTAAGAGTTTAATTCACGCTGTCAGGAACTGCAGTTTTTCTACACAGGGAGGCACTCAATATTGTTCTTTCTTACCGCTGTTATTCTTTTAATCTTCTAAAAAGCAATTATCTCACAAATATCTACCACGCCCTCTGTCACGTAGCCGATCTGCAGTACTGAACAACGTAGGCAATGTAAGAATAGCGCAACACAGTGGCGCTTTAGCGTAACCATTGTTGCCATGGAAAGGGACCGAGACGTTGACCTGCATGTGACTGTGAACGATAAAAAGAAGTCTTCAGCCTTGCCGTGGGCGTACTACAATGGATTCCGTCTGCACAGTTGTCAAGTTATAACATATTTCGTACTGCTATCAATAATATAGATGTACTTAGGTCTTTATTTAAAGTGCCCCATATTTTTGGTAGAATTTTAAAAAAAATTTGGGGGTTTCGGCAGATTTTCATAAAAGTTTCGAATATAAAACTTCACGAAAATCCTTCCAGTAGGAGCCGCGTTGATAACATGGGGACAGACGGACGGACAGATATGACGAAAGTAATGGGCACTTTTTTGCGATTTATGCGAACGCACCCTCCAAAACGAAATGCATTTTCGCTTTCTGCGCGTACCAATTGTGGTAACAGATTCATTTTCAATCTCAGCACGTGATATCGTTTTAAAAATATGATGTACACTAGCGCTGTGTGTACCGGGCGTGTTGCTATAGCAACAGCCTTTCAAAATATAACATGGTAATACGGTTCGGCTAGGTATATGGTAGTCCAAAGCTTAAACAACTGACCAACAGTGGAGCATACTTTGTGTGGCACTATATAGTTTTATCATTAACGTCAGTTGGTGTTTTCAGTCGCACATGAAGGAATGTAAATAGGTAAATTACTTGTACAATTTATTGCAGAGGCTTTATCCCTTATCTACGAACTGAAAACTTCCAGTTCAGCAGTTTCTGTTCGAATCCAGTACCTTGTATGTCTTAATTTTTAGGCGATTTTGCGTAGCATTTGGACCAAGTATCTATTAGTTTAGTCATGTCTGTTCTTCTGTCTTCATGGAAAAACTTGAGTCTCACAGGAAAAATTTCCATACAATTTTATACTGGAAAATTTTTAATAAAATCTCTCAGAATCTTCTACGAGATACTTTTATTTAAAACTGGAACAAAATCAGAAACTTAACATGGATATTTATGTACGTTTATTAAAAACACCTTGCTCTTGAAGAGATAAGTGCAAGAAAACTTATATCTCGCCGTTTACGAGATAAGTGCAAGAAACCCTATATCTCGCTGTTTGCGAGATAAGTGCAAGAAACCCTATATCTCGCCGTTTGCAAAGATAAGTGCAAGAAAATTTATATCTCGCCGTTTACGAGATAGGTGCAAAAAAAACCCCTATATCTCGCCATTTGCAAGATAAGTGCAAGAAACACTATATTTCGCCGTTTACGAGATAAGTACCGCAAAGGCCGATAGAATGAAAAGACTTGTTACGCATTACAGTCGATTACTCTCCCTATTCATCAACAACTTTGATACTTCCCACACATTCCTCCGGCCCTTACAGCTGCCGTTACGCTGTACATGTCACTAGTTCTCACTCTTCTGAACACAGAAATTGCATCATGGAGCTTTGGCTTATTCAGTGTATTATCTCAGTGGAGAAGACGTGCTAACCCTTTAAAGACGAAGCGTATCTGTTTTATATAAGGACTCAGTGCGTACCGCGCTGTAAACACTCTCCACTTCGGTTATAAAAACCAGTCTCTTAATGTGTTATAAGGCAAAAGTTGCTGTTTGTTCTGAGATCCGTACAAAACACATAAATGCAATGTGGGCACCACGTAGAATTTTTTAATGTTAAACCTGGTCGTATGTAAAGTTACCGCTAGGATTTAAAAGGTTAAGTATGTTACAGTACTACCAACGACTAAAAATAAAATTAGCTCCAAGGCGCAGAGACTTGCTTGAGAAGAAAATCGTTTCTCAGCTAGTCAAGAAATTCTCCGAATTTTATGCAACCAGAATTTTCATTACGGTGTTCACAAACGCCCGCGAATTTTTCCAGTCCTGAGCCAGACTAATCCAGTTCGCGGCCTCAAATTATATTTTTTTAAGAATAATTGTAATCAAAAGGGAAAATAAAACTGCCATATAATAAAGAAATTTCATATTGCTTATATCTGACATATTTATCAGTGTTGTATACTGTACTACATTTTATGTTAAAGTTACATTTACCCCTAAATTCCTCTTGTAAATCAAATTCATAGTAGGAGTGTAATTTAATGTTTGGTATAATCTGCCCATCCCCTGTTATCCCTGTTAATTTCATTGCGTACACAGTTTGCTGGAAATCCTTGGGTCAGACACTGAGGTGTGGGATACCACTAGAGGTCAGCACTCGGGAGACCAAACGTACATGACAGGTGATGTGAGGACATGCGTGATAATTGGTGCAAATTGTCCAGACCCCCCCCCCCTCCCCACAGTCACAACGAGAAGTGATGACCGTGCTCTCCTGCAGTACATGTTGGTGCGCAGGTCCTGTTCCTAATGCGTACTTTGGTATTCAGGATACAAAAGTGGCGTTTATATTTAACTTTACACACAAGCTAAGTACCGGTCTTTTTTCAGGATTTTAGGCGTTCTTTACGAAATAAAAAGGACGCCTTATGCGGAGATAAAGTCAATCTGTGTGTTATCGAGTTTCAGCAACTAAACAGTTTGTCGGATTTTCATGAAATTCGGTATAGGAGTTTTTCACAGAACGTTGTTGAGGAGCTTGGTTTCGTGAAAACTGGCGCAGTTGAAGATATTTACTTGAGGGCACAAATTCATTTTTATACGCAGTTTCCATATTTGTGTACCGATTTGGGTGAAATTAGGTGTAGAAAATCCCAATGTGATGTCATTAATTATTATGAGTTTCGTGAAAATTTGTGCAGTAAAAGTTAAACTTTACTTAAAGGCCTAAACGAAATTTTTCCTTTCTTTCTACATTTTTCATCCAATTTTGACATAAGTTATTGTAACTGGTCCCCGTTCTCTCTCTACACATGTGTGAGTTTTGTGCAACGAAATTTTGACATCCTTTTACATCGTTGATCCAATTTAAATCAAATTAAGTGAATATTTATTTTTTTAATTTTATTTTCATTAAAATCGACGCAGTAGAAATCATATTTTACGTACCGACAGAAATTAATTTCTATTCGTACTTTCCACATATTCTATGAGATATGGGTGAAATTCTGTATAAGATATCTGCACATGGTGTTGTTGGATATTTGTGTGTTTCATGAAAATCCGTGCAGGGAAGGCTACAAATTTCTTTAAAATATTTTGAATTGTGCAGTCTAAGCCATCGGTGTTAAGTAGCGTAGGAAAGGCTTTAGAGATATAAATCTTATAAGCGTTAAGGGAAATGAGTAGCACGAATTTAGATTCTGACATATGGGATTCTCCACGTAATGTATTCTGTGACAGGTTCTCTGGAAGTAAACACGAGCATATGTAATGCAAAATTTGTAGGCAACACACACATCTCTCAGAATCTCAGAAGAGCAGAGCGAATGTGTGTGAGACTTAGTGCAGTCTGAAGCATGAAGAATGAAGTCGCATTTGTTGATAGCAGTTTTGAACACAACTCACGAAAGCAAATTAGAGCAAACAATGATTTTTAACCGAAACCTTATGTTTAGACAACTTGTGACATCGCTGGAGTTCGCAGAGGGTTTTCTTCTGGGTTGTGATGCAGAGCAATGCTGTACAGTCGTACCAAAATTAAGGAAGCTCATTCTGCCGTTATCTTCACTTTGACATTGAAAATAGACTCAACACGGTCCTCCGAATCTTCCGTACAAAACTACAAGGAACACGGCGTCACATCTCAAAATATTGCAGCCTTAGCCTCAACATAAGGATCTCAAATATTGTAAAGTCATTGCTTAGAATGTTAGGCAATTTTATTGGGAACATCAGCCCCTCTGTTGTTGGCGTGTTCGTATTGACCTTTTAAAGCCTAGCGGTAACTTTACGTACCACCAGGTTTAACATTAAAAAATTCTACGTGGTGCCCACATTGCGTTTATGTGTTTTGTACGGATCTCAGAACAAACAGCAACTTTTGCATTATAAAACATTAAGAGATTGGTTTTTATAACCGAAGTGGAGAGTGTTTACAGCGCGGTAGGCACTGAGTCCTTGTATAAAACCGATACGCGTCGTCTTTAAAGGGTTAATGTACGTTTCTGAAGTCAGCATGGGCCGTCACAGCTCAGTCGGTAAAGTGACTCCGCCAAGAACTAAGTCACCGGAACTTCCCGCGCCGGGGGCGCCCCGAAGGACAGGAAGCATGATCTTCGCTGTCTGATCCACACCTCTGTGGATCAAATTCAGCTTCCTATTCGATGGATGGAGGCGATTTCCTGGAAGATAAGGCAGTTCGGGCGTGATGCAAATTTCCGCCTTTATCCGCTGCCGAGGTGTAGAATTCGTGGGCTTCTCCCGTCACTCCCATATGCGTTTCCATGGCATCTTTACCTTTCTCATATCAGTCGTGTCGTTCAGCGCAGTTTATCGGATAAATTTTATGCCAGAAGCTTTTGAATTGAGGCGATTTGGTATGTACATTGCAACTCGGTTATAACGTCACGAAAGGGGCTGAATATTTTGTGTCGTTAAAAATGAGTGTTGTTATAAGCGAGAAGAATAATCATATGGTTAATAGTGAGGAATTAGTTGGTACCACAGAATATGTGGCGTTATAGGCGGGGTGTCGTATAAACCGATGTCATTATAACTGGGTTCGACTCTGTGTGTGTGTGTGTGTGTGTGTATACAAGTACACACATACGTATATATATATGTGTGTGTGTGTGCGTGCGTGTGTGTTTATGTGTATAAGCGACAATGTTTTGTTGACATGCTGAGAGTTCATGGTTCTGTTCTTCTGGGATATGCCTCCAGGTTACTGCGTAATCGTTTCCCGACTTTCTGAGACAGCGTGTTTTCTCATCTCGAAGGTCTCTCGAAAGTTCGACAATCGATCACCCAGTGATGCAGCGTTATATCCCAGATGAAGGGAAATCTAATCGCGGCAAGGCATTAAATGTCGCAGGCTAAGATCTAGTAATGATCATAAACGGACACTTCGTTTTGAAGTAAGTGTGTAGTGGCTGTTAGATATAGCGTATTTTAGGAAAAAATATTGATGTTTATTTCAGTTTTAATTAATAAATAAAAACACAGAAAGTATCAGTAAATTGACTTGTGGCTGGGAAACTTGTTATCGACTCTCACTGGGGGTCAGAGGTTTACCTGTTCCATGCTACATCCAGACCAGCTGTGGGGCCCATTCAGCTACCTAACCAACGAATACTGTAATCTCTGCCCCCGGGAACGCGGTGGACGATATTAAAGATAAACAACCACCTTGCCCAGTACCTGAATATACAGAGGGATTCAGGAGGCAAGATTAATATTTTGGGAGGTGATAATCTGTGTCATTGTCATAAAGAAATTTTGGGAGGTGATAATCTGTGTCACTGTCATAAAGAAATTTTGGGAGGTGATAATCTGTGTCACTGTCATAAATAAATTTTGGGAGGTGATAATCTGTGTCACTGTCATAAAGAAATTTTGGGAGGTGATAATCTGTGTCACTGTCATAAATAAATTTTGGAAGGTGATAATCTGTGTCACTGTCATAAAGAAATTTTGGGAGGTGATAATCTGTGTTACTGTCATAAAGAAATTTTGGGAGGTGATAATCTGTGTCGCTGTCATAAATAAATTTTGGGAGGTGATAATCTGTGTCATTGTCATAAAGAAATTTTGGGAGGTGATAATCTGTGTCACTGTCATAAATAAATTTTGGGAGGTGATAATCTGTGTCACTGTCATAAATTTTGGGAAGTGATAATCTGTGTCACTGTCATAAAGAAATTTTGGGAAGTGATAATCTGTGTCACTGTCATAAATAAATTTTGGGAAGTGATAATCTGTGTCACTGTCATAAAGAAATTTTGGGAGGTGATAATCTGTGTTACTGTCATAAATAAATTTTGGGAGGTGATAATCTGTGTCACTGTCATAAAGACATTTTGGGAGGTGATAATCTGTGTCACTGTCATAAAGAAATTTCATATGAAAATGTGTCTAGCTCTGAATGATTACTGGGACGGAGCTGCTTGGATGTACAAATGCAAAAGCATTATAAATGGTAAAAAGGAAAGAAAAATACCTTGCTAATTTTTTAAATTTTAATTTAATGTCTAAATGACAAATTTGTGACACAGAAATAAAAAATTTGTTACAGTAAATATTCGAAAATTCCACCGTCAACTTCAATGCACTTTCTAACTTGTATGCGAAGATCGCCCTGTGTTTATCGGAACTGAACTTCACGTTTCTTTATGCGAGCAGCAACATCCAAAATGCGAGCGAGCAATTCGTCTCGTATATCCACATTTATTTTGCGAGATTCGCCCTTTACTCAACCCCACAAACAAAAATATAACTGAGTTAAATCTGGAGATTCAAACAGCTCTACTTTAGTGACCGTTCAGAATTAGACACATGTTCGTATAAAACTTTTTCTCACAATGACCGACACGAACATCTCCCACAATATTGACCTTTTCTCCTCAGTCACCCTCAAGTTAAATATTTTATTAACTGGTTGGGTTTTATAACAGAGGCGGAATGCCTTTACGACGTGGTACGAACTGATTTACTACAATTCAGTTTAATATTTATCTCTAATAAAACCTGGTAATCAGTTCCATTAGACGCTCGACACCAAAAGAGTGTGGCTGATTAAGTCGTAACGAGACTTTGACGTGAAAGGGTTTATTCTAACCGCATGGCTTACCAGATATTATAGAGGTAGGGGAAAAAAGGGGATACTATTACACGTCCCGGGTCGTAACGTTCCCTTCCTTGTTCTCGACAGCTCCGTGCTAGTACGGTCGTTAATCGCCCTGAGATTTTCACGCGGAAAACCACTGACCTGGTTACCAAGAATAGAACGTTAGATTGGGCCGGCGGACTGCATCTTAGAGCGGCTGCCTACGATAGCTTTGAACAAAGGCTTTCCTGCAAATTGCAACCGAGATGCGACGTACCGCTCAGCAGGGATCAGTTATATAGAGTGCGGCAATGCAATGCTACTATTTTCAGGTATCTGTTTTGATGAATCATGTTGAATGTAAGAAATAAAAAAATTACAGAGTATCAATAGTAATATGACGTTTAACCCTTTAAAGACGAAGCGTATCTGTTTTATATAAGGACTCAGTGCGTACCGCGCTGTAAACAATCTCCACCTCGGTTATAAAAACCAGTCTCTTAATGTTTTATAAGGCAAAAGTTGCTGTTTGTTCTGAGATCCGTACAAAACACATAAACGCAATGTGGGCACCACGTAGAATTTTTTAATGTTAAACCTGGTGGTATGTAAAGTTACCGCTAGGCTTTAAAAGGTTAACATATGCTTCATTTTTTTTATAAATTAAATTTCCTAAGTGGTGTAACTGACATGCGGTACATTCTTGTAACTGTGATGGGCAGTTAACCGTAACTTCGCAACAGACATTTATCAGTGGTTCTAATTCTGACCCTGACGTGCCCTTTCGTCCCTTAACCTTTTAAAGCCTAGCGGTAACTTTACGTACCAATAGGTTTAACATTAAAAAATTCTACGTGGTGCCCACATTGCGTTTATGTGTTTTGTACGGATCTCAGAACAAACAGCAACTTTTGCCTTATAAAACATTAAGAGATTGGTTTTTATAACCGAAGTGGAGAGTGTTTACAGCGCGGTACGCACTGAGTCCTTATATAAAACAGATAGGCTTCGTCTTTAAAGGGTTAACGCGATGATATTCAGAAATCAACTGAAACTAACGTACTGCAACGTCGGGGGCAATTTGTGATCTTTGTGCAGTTATGGTTAATTTCCGGTCGCGATTACAGGAATGTGCTGCATGACAGAAGGACTGATTAAGAGGTGTAATTATTTAGAAGTAGAGGGCGAATCTTAAGTGGCCTTTTACTGCTCATACTCCGTCATGTTTTGTGTTTCTTATATTCAACACGTTTCGTCGGAACGACGGTCTGAAAATCGTCACATTCTTTTGCCACGCTCTGTACTAGGCAGCCAGACTGTCTCACGCTGACTGAATGAAATATTACTTTCCTACTGTAGGAAACTCGCTAAACTTCAGTCTTTAATATATCTACGAGTACTAAAGATGATGGGAAGGTGCGAACTGACATCCTCTTGGCTATTTGTGGGCTGATCCTTGGGTTGCTTCGGGTTATTTCACCGTTCTATTTTAGCGCAAAATGTGAAAGGACCGAATGAAATTTGAAAACGACTGTGAACTGTGAATATATAGTGGTACTGGTAAAGGAACTGCAGCATGTTTCAAAGCATTATTTTCGATGCCTAGACTTTGTGGAAATCATGGACCTAACTAACTTACTAACTAACTAACTAACTAACTAACTAGCCAGCTAGCTAGCTAACTAACTAACTAACCAACCAACCAACCAACCAACCAACCAACCAACCAACCGACCAACCAACCAACCAACCAAGTAAGTAAGTAACTAACTAATTAACTAACTAACCAAATAACTAACTAACCAACTAACTAACCAACCAACCAACTAACTAACTAACTAACTAACTACATGGAGCAGAGGCCTTCTTGAGAAGCTAACAGTTTCTCAGCTAGTCAAGAACTTCCCCGAATTTTATGGAACCCGGAGGTTCATTACCGCATTCACAAGAGCCCACCACCTGTCCCTATCCTGAGCCAGCTCAACCCAGTCCATGCCCCATCCCACTTCTTGAAGATCCATTTTAATATTATCCTCCCATCTACGCCTGGGTTCCCAAGTGGTCGCCTTCCCTCAGGGGAAATCATGGAAAACCTAGCGCTATTGAGGTTTTGATGGCGGTTAGTATTCTGGGCTCTTCTGGTATTTCGACAGCTAAGTAGTTGCGTTTCGGAGAAGCGTGCTTCCTCCTTCTTCAGGGTCTATCAACGTACGAAGAGTCGGTAACTACGATCGGTATGGTTAACTTCCTAGAAGGCTTGAATCTTCAAGGAAAACCTAGGTTATCAGGTAACCTGGTCTAAAGTCGAAATTTCTGGCACCCTACTACATGTACAGAGTGATGAAGCTTCCGCAGTGGTGTACTTGCGTCCTTAGCTCTTTGGAGGTGTTGCGCGTCTTAAGTTAGTAGTTGGTTGTCGACGTTTCGGGTCAATTTATTGGTCCCATCTTCAAGGGTAGAGTCCAACAAGAAATTAAAACTGTTTCGCATACACCATATGCACGTAGAATTACTGTGAATGTCGAAATAGGAAGATTGAAAGAAGATGTCGTGAGATACGTTAAGACAGTACTACAGCCCCACAGCTGAATATAATGAAAACCAGGGGTGTACAGCTGCCAGGACTTCGTGGCGACTATATTTCTTAGGGCCATACAACAAGAGCGTTGAAAACGCGGCAGTTCTAACGCCGCCGACTGCTTTGTTTTACAGAACATGTATAATGTAATGGAGCAGACTACACGAGCGTTTCTGCTGCCGCGTTTGCCGGCGTTAGCACCGCGGTCGGCGTTTTCAACGCAACATGAGGCGCTGTGACCGCTAGCGGCAGAAACGCCAGCCATACTACACGAGCGTTGAAAACGCGGCGGTTGCTACCCACGGTAGCCTATGCTGCCCACATTGTTAACAAAGACGTCAGATCGGAAGGAAGCCTTTCAGCATATTTTTCTTAATACTGTTGTTGATGCATGTGCAGAAATGTTTGATGCTGAAAAGCTGATTTGTGAAGTAGAAAAAAGCCGCCAGTTTACAATATCACTCTGAAAGATTACAGCAATCGAGAATTAAAAACCAAGCGCTGGACAGAGATATGTGCAGAGATGTACCCCGACTGGAAAGAAATGGCGAATGAGGTCAAAAACGAGAAACGTCTGTAAGTAACACGTATTTTTATTTCTTTGTAGTGATAAGTAATATTACAATAACTCTAAAGATGTAAATTTCACAAAACAAAAGATTAGAGAAGTGTTCAGAGACATCTCTGCAGCTAGGCCAGCCTCCTTATTTGCGGTTTCGCCTGCATCAGCATCCGCTACTTCACCGTTAAGTGTGACACTACGAATGTTTCAGATATATCAGAACATAATTTTAACATCCTGGAATTTTATCAATTATAGTTTTCTTGATTTTGACAATAGAAATTATTGCGCTATGAAATTATGATCAATAAACGAAAATAAGTTTAATAATATTACTAAGAATATTTGTATTTACCTTAGTGTTACAGCCAGTCTCTCCACAGGACCAATTGACTTCCTTATATTAGTGTCAGTTTTCACAGTTTTATCATAGATTAAATTTGAAAGTTCATCAAAACTTGTCGTTGACCTTCTGTAATATAACAAGACTTTGTCACGAAACTTTCGATGGGTTCCAAACATAATATGGAATTGCCCTGTTGAAAGTCTGTTTGAAATTGCAGGATGAGTCCACCAGCGTCTGTTCGTCCTTTTTTGGCTACGTATAAATTCTAAACACAGATGAGCTACACAAACAATTTGGACGACGTCCATTTTGGTACTAAAAGCAGGCAGTAGAAACGCCACATAGCTGCCGCGTTTTGAACACTTATGTAGTAAGGCTCGAAGCAGTCAACGGCGTTTCTACTGCCGCGTTTTCAACGCTCGTGTAGTATGGTCCTTACGGCGACGTCTAATATTTTTGGGCCCTCAGTATGGAGCTTGCTTCATTTCACCCTTCGGGAGACTAGAATATGAAGGCGGATTCTAGATTTTCTTTTTCAATTTTATGTGATCAATCCCGCTTTGTCTATAGACTCAAACAAACAACACCATGCATTCCATCAGACATAACCTGTATTTAATAATTATTTATACACTAAAATTATTATTATATACAGATTGTCACACGGAAAGCATGGTTTCTTTTTCTTTTTGAGTCTAGATTTTTTGAAGAATTTATGCTCCCCCCCCCCCCTTGAAAACTACGGCCAGCTCTGTTTGCCTATATTCCGAGGCTTGAACCCGGGACATTTCGAACACGAAAGTGTAGAACAAACCACTATCAGCGATGTCAGAGCGGTTCTAACTTGTTTATTTAACCGAGAAAAAAAACTGTTTTTTCACATCGTCTACAGAAGCACTGAGGACTTCAGAGAATCTGCCAGAGAAGTACAGTGGAGTGTTATCTCTTCCAACTGCTGACATTGTCCCAGCAGTTTAACCACAAAATGTAGCACTGGAGAAAGCTACAGCCTCTTCAGTTGTTTTCAATGCCTGGAGCAGCATGCACTATCCACTACATGGTACAAAATTGTCCATTTCAGTACTAACTAACTAACTAACTAACTAACTAACTAACTAACTAACTAACTAACTAACTAACTAACTAACTAACTAACTAACTAACTAACTAACTAACTAACTAACTGCATGGAGCAGAGGCCTTCTTGAGAAGCTAACAGTTTCTCACCTAGTCAAGAAATTCCCCGCATTTTGTGGAACCCGAAGGTTCATTACCGCATCCACAAGAGCCCGCCACCTGTCCCTATCCCGAGCCAGCTCAATCCAGTTCATGCCCCCATCCCACTTCCCGAATATCCATCTTAATATTATCCTCCCATCTACGCCTGGGTCTGCCAAGTGGTCGCCTTCCCTCGGGTCTCCCCACCAAAATCCTGTATGCACCTCTCTCCTCCCCCATACGTGCCACATGCCCCGCCCATCTCAGTCTTCTCGATTTGATTACCCGAATAATATTTGGTGATGAGTACAGGTCATTAAGTTCCTCGTTATGTAGTCTTCTCCAATCCCCTGTCGCCTCGTCCCTCTTAGGCCCAAATATCCTCCTCAGCACCCTATTCTCGAACACCCTCAGTCTTTGTTCCTCCCTCAGTGTGAGAGACCAAGTTTCGCATCCATACAGAACAACAGGTAAAATTATAGTTCTGAATACCCTAATCTTTGTGTTTTTGGATAGCAACCTGGATGACAAAAGATTCTGCACCGAATGATAGCAAGCATTCCCCGACTTCAATCTGCTCTTAATTTCTTCATGAATGCAGTTTCGATTCGTTAGGGTTGCTCCCAAATATTTGAATTCTTCCACCCTTTCAAAGGATTTATTATCTATATTAATGTTGTGATTGTGTCCTGCATTCTGATTTCGAGATATGACCATGTACTTAGTTTTCTCAGCATTTACTTCTAGGCCAATCTCCTTACTAGCAATCGTTAAATCTTCTGCATTTTTCTTTATACTATGTATGCTTCCGCCCAATATATTAACATCATCAGCATAAACCAGAAGCTGATGTGTACCATTCAATTTCAAGCCCTCCTGGTTTGCCTGAACCCTCCTAATGGCATATTCTAAAGCAAAGTTGAAAAGCAATGGCGACAGAGCATCTCCTTGTTTCAAGCCATTCTTAATAGGAAACGTGTCAGACAGATGTTTGCCTACCCGAACTCTGCTATACGTTTCACTTAGGCACATTTTTGTTAACCGTACTAGTTTCATGGGGATACCAAACTCAATCAGAATATTATACAAGACCTCCCTCCTAACTGAATCATAGGCTTTCTTGAAGTCTATAAATAGCTGATGCACTGCCTCATTGTATTCCCATTTTTTCTCAAGTATTTGAAGAATGCTAAATATAAGACTTAGCTTTTTTAAAGCTACATCCTGATTTAGTAGGTCGAATGAAATAGATGCAATTTGCAGTTTCAGTTAGAACATGGCTGTTACAAGACACAGGTTTTCCAGTAAATACCGTAACGTTCAATACTTTATATATCAATTAAAGACACTTAATAAGAAGAACTCCTAATAAGACGTTTCGGGAAATAAATGTACTTTAAACACCTCCCGACGCGACACAGTTCACGCGCTCTGTCTGGACGAGGTTACTTCGGATCACATAAGATCGAGACAGATGTTTCATACAGATTATAAACAGCCACGAACTTACACCTGGAACGGCTCAATTTTAATATTATAACATCGTTATTTTACGCTTAGTAACTCTGTGCATTTTAGAATGTTAATATTTTAATCGTTTTAAGAAGGTAGACACAATACCTAGATTAGCTGGTGGCCTTGTTATTCCTTTCTCCTTAATAGCTCGCTGATGATGGCACACCTGTGCCGAAACATGTAGGAGTTTTATACTTGTTCATGTTTGTATTATATTAAGTGCAAAAATCGGTTTATGTATTAATTGCAAGAATGTGCACGATGTTGAATAACATAGCTAATAGGGAGAATAAACTTTCTAGAATTTACGTCTTCAGGATGTGACACTTTGACATTTTCCTTCGACTGTGTAACGCTTAAAAATGAAGGCACTGCGTTCCTTGAGAATCTCGGATTTCACAAATACATTAGTACAGCATTATTACACTTATTAAATTGTTATTGTTATTATTATTATTACCAAATATATATATATTTCAAAGAAGCATCCACATATGTAAGTATATATAAATATGTATAATTCTCATTTCCTGTGCGTCATTCAGACTCAGATTTCCGAAATTAATAATCATAGCGGAAAAGAGTGAAAACTTTTTTCTTTGCTTAGGAAGAAATATTCGGGAGAATATTTTTTCCTACTGCACGCACCACTTCCAATACAAATTATTTTATCTGCTGACAGTCTTTATGGAATTCCTGCCAGAGTCAGGAGAAATCTAGTGCTCGAGGAATCCAAAATTAGCGCTGTTACCGGGATGGAGGAAACCCCAAGCCTTTGCTAGGTTACGGGAACACCAAACTAGAGCCGTTGCTAGGATATGGAGGAACCAAATTATTCAGTACAGATTTGTCTGCAGTTCATATTGGTATATTTAATTGTGTAATATATTCCAAAGAGTATATAAGAAAAAGTGACCTAGAAAGTAATACTATAGCATAAAGAATATCGAAAATTGTAGGATGGTAATTTGAATCGTGCTGTGTCTTGCTGATCAACAATTTGGACAGCAAGAGAAAATAATTTCAGTGATTGAAATTGAAGATTTCTGAAATCAGTAGCAAGATGTGCACTGACAGGTACAACAATGGTGTTGATAATGTAGAAAGATTAACAAGTTAGGCAATGTAGGGATAAACGTAACATGGAAGCGCATTCGTCTAATATTGTTGCCGTGGGAAAGCAACGAGTATTACATATTCTGAGTGTGTCTGTAGCCGTAGTTACCCACCATGCAAAGCGCATGCGCCGTATCATATTGTCATATGTGGCCTGTCCGGCTGTACCATATTTTCACACATTATCTCACAAACGGCACGATTTTCGTAAGAAAACATTATGGAACATAAAATGTGTGTTTTGATTTTCTCTACAAATTTTTCTCAAGCATTTCTCATTTTAAAAAGAATTAAGCGAGAGATTATCATAAATGTACGTAGGTATTCATGTAAAGTACCCTTTATTCTTTGCCACATTTTAAAGAAACTTGAATAATTTTCTCGACATGTTTTAGAAAAATACTCGAGTACCAAATTTCATTAAAATCCGTCCATTGGGAGCCGAATTGTTGCCGTGCAGACAGGCAGGCAGACATGACAAAGATAATAGTCACTTTTCGCAGTTTTGCAAAGAGAGACTGAAATGGCCTGGTCCTTCTACCGTGCTGTTTTGTCTGACTGAAGGAAAGCTCTCCTACGTCTGACATGAAACTCAGGATATGTTAGTTGCGTGCAGTGAAGATGTGAACTTAGAGGCACTCTATGATGGATGTCTGCTCAGAACACTGACAGCTTTCCACGCAACACCAGGTACCTGAGAAAGACACGAAACTTCAAAAGGTTTCTCTGGTTTTGACGAGAAGGGGATGATCCAGAACTTTAAACTTCCCGAACTTCCTCATACATTTCTACGATTTTTTCTAGGTTGTATACCGTTGTTGTATTCGTGTTCATTACAAGATGATAAAGAGTCACGTCTTCTCGTATATGACATTTTCTCCATTAGTAACTATTTCAGGGTAGTCCAAGAAGTGTAAGTTTTTTTGACTGCTCCAAAAATGGACGCAGAAAGCTCTTCCGAAATGTCGGTAAGTATTTACCTGTAGACACAGCGTCGTATTCACGAAGACTTTGCTCTTCATCAGCACCGTTGCAGAAAACTGAAGTCACAGAAGAAATGATTAATTTTTGGCCAACTAAGCGACTGTAATCCTCTCAAAATATCTGCTCCATGATGTTTTTTAAACATGTTGAAAAACTATTTTTATAAAACCGTGTCCTATGTCAGTTGCGTCCATTGCCACCGCTACATCCTGTAAGTCTTTTAAAGTTGGTTTCAGTAGCATATCCCTAACTATACCGGGTGTCCCCAGATGATCCCTTCAATCGAAGTTTATTTGACCTAACGTACTTAATGACCAAGAAAAACAATTCAAGCAGTAGCGCTTCTAATTTGTGTTCGGAAATTGTCCGGATCAGATCTTGAGGTCGACTTTGTCCTGACTGCAATTTATCATGGTTTTCCTCAGTTCCTGCATGCAGCTACATGAATAATGAGTAATAGAGGTCACGATTGCATCACTCCAAGTCGTTACTAGTTCGTCATTCACCATTCATCTTAAAACATTACGCTATACATATTGGCGCAAGGACACTTTACACTAGAGGCAAAATGTTAAAAGCCGACTGTCAAGTGATTTTTGCGCCATCCTGTATAATAGTCTTAAATATTCGTACAGTCATAATGTAAGCCACAAACAAACACCGTATTTTATACATTGATTCTGTTCATTAGCTAAAGCATTCTACTGCCTCGTACCAACTGGAAATGCGTCTAGAACTCTACACTGTTTAGTTTATCGCCTAAGGCGTAGCTGTCGTCTAACATGGACTGTTACTTAGAATCTACAAATTCTCCACCCATCTGACACAACTTTTTTGCACGTAATCTATTTTATCCTTTCAGATCCCTGAGTTACGTGACCGAATAGTCATGTCTTGGTGACAGAACGCGGTGGTGCAGTTTGTTGAGGCACTGCGTTACCAGCTGGAAGGTCGCGTGTTCGATTCCCGAGTTGCTCTTTGAGATTTTTCATTGACTTAATCGTGGGATTGACTCAGCCTCTAAATGTGTCTCCTGGGGATAAAGGCGGCCAGTGCGTAGAGATGACAATGTTGCCACATTCATGTGCCGATTTTATAGAAATCCTGAGGACCTCAACCTCCCGCGGCCCAAAGCGTCTGTCCAGGTCTGTAGAAGGACAGCTTTACCTGATGATAGAACATACAGATTATTATGTGTTAATATTTTTCAGCACGAAATTCTTCTGAAGATTTAACACTTTTGGGGAACGCTATTAATTCAAGTTTAAATGCCAGAGGCGCTGAAGGGTTAAAAAGCATTTAGTATATCATGGTAAACACACTTCATCTAATTTATAGAGACAAACCGGTTGATTACGTCAGGCCGACAATCACTGTTTATTTTGATCGTATCGTAGTCCTTCCCTCTTCTACCTACTCACAGTAGATGTCGAGGTTATTTATTTTCACTTGATCACACTCAGACACACTACAGTCAGTAGGACTCCTCTGGGCGAGGGATCGGCCCGTCGCAGAGACCTCTACCTAACAACATAAACACTGTACAAGACAAACATCCATGCCTCCGGTGGGATTCGAACCCACGATCCCAGGAAGCGCTCGGCAGCAGTCCTAGGCCTTAGACCGCGCGGCCACTGGGATCGACCTGTTTATTTTGATAACTATACGAAATACATAAATAAACTTGCTTTCAAAAAGAATAGTTTTTCTTGTTGCTAAATCTGGAGGTAAAGGTAAAGGTAAATTTTTCCCTGTGTATGACGTGACGTCTCATAGTGTGAGTAGAGGTATAACTCCACTTGTTCTTAACCTCCGCATTGGAAAGAGCTGAGTAAGATGTAAAATACATTAACAATTGTAGGTCAGATTGTTAGCGTTCTATAGGACAGTGATATAACACATCCATAAACAGATTTAGAATTCCAAAAACTTCAAATTTTACCCACAGATTGCATTTCTTTGCTACATTATATTCTCAGAATTAACATTGGTTATTTACCTAAACTTCATAAACTTAGTGCATGTATTCTTATGCAGGTAGAAGCGAAATATATAAACATTATTTACATGAACTTCGCACTTAAAAGGTCTGGAGCTTTGAGGTAGGAAAGTAAACCACAGCATTACATTACTAAGAGAGAAGAACTGAACGAACGAGAATGTCTACATATATACATGGCGTCAGACACACTCTTCAGAGCTGTTCTGTTATAATGAGGCTCTCTGTGGATGTATGCAAGAGCACTGCATATATGATGACTTGGGTGGGGTCAATTCTGATAAGGTGTGCCAAATATTGTTCCTCTACCACAGGGTTCACCGAAATTTGTGCTTTGAAATCTAATGTAAGTTAACGTACATATTGTTATGTGCAATTCATGTAGAATTAACAGCGAATATAGTGAAATTCTGGGCGAGTCTTAAGTGTTTATAAACTGGGCAGTAAATGGGTTTGTATGCCCGGCTTCAGTGTCCAGTCGTCTGATGTTCTAAGAAAATGACGTAATGTCTATTGGGTATCAAGTAGTCTGCATGTGGTGGCAAGGAGTGAATTCAGTGCCTTTTATTTTCAAAAATCCTAGTCAGTTAAGTGACTTTTCTTTTTAGCGAAAGGCCCTGTAGCAGACGCTACAAACGGATCGCAGTCTAAAATCTTACTGTGCAACACTGTGATGAAGACGATCAGTGTTTTTCCTGCTTTGCATTTAATAGAACACCAGTGGAATGAAACTGACAGGGAAAAACCGAAGTACTCAGAGAAAAACTTGTCCCAGTGCCATTTCGTCCACCACAAATCCCACATGCACCGGCCCAGCATTGAACCCAGGCCTCCGCCGTAAGAAGCAGACGACTAACAGCCTGCGCCATATCACGGTTAAGTGGCATAGTGGCAAGGACTGAATTTTGTGCTTTTGTTTTCCAAAAATCATCCTCAGTTAAGTGGTTTTTATCATTATTTTATTTAAAAGAAATTTGTGTAATTTTTTATACGTACATTGTCTCAAATGTAGATTGAAGTCGGGGAATGCTTGCTATCATTCGGTGCAGAATCTTTTGTTTTCCAGGTTGCTATCCAAAAACACAAAGATTAGGGTATACAGAACTACAATTCTACCTGTTGTTTTGTATGGGTGTGAAACTTAGTCTTTCACACTGAGGGAGGAACAAAGACTGAGGGTGTTCGGGAATAGGGTGCTGAGGAGGATATTTGGGCCTAAGAGGAACGAGGCGACAGGGGATTGGAGAAGACTACATAACGAGAAACTTAATGACCTGTACTCATCACCAAGTATTATTCGGGTAATCAAATCGAGAAGAATGAGATGGGCGGGGCATGTAGCACGTATGGGGGAAGAGACATGCATACAGGATTTTGGTGGGGAGAGCTGAGGGAAGGCGACCACTTGGAAGACCCAGACGTAGATGGGACGATAATATTAAAATGGATCTTCAAGAAGTGGGATGGGGAATGGACTGGATTGAGCTGGCTCAGGAGGGACAGGTGGCGGGCTGTTGGGAATGCGCTAATGAACCTCCGGTTTCAATAAAATGTGGGTAATTTCTTGACTAGCTGATAAACTGTTAGTTTCTCGAGAAGGCCTCTGCTTCATGTAGTTAGTTAGTTAGTTAGTTAGTTAGTTAGTTAGTTAGTTAGTTAGTTAGTTAGTTAGTTAGTTAGTTAGTTAGTTACTGTCTCAAATGTCACTTTGCACTGGATCTTTAACACGTTGCCTCTAGTGGCGTGCTACTTCCGAGCCACCCCACACTACCCACATTAACCCTACTCTTTATTGATCACCTGAATCAACAACTCCGCTTCCTTTTTGTTGATGATAAAGACGGTGCGGAATTTAATATATTGGGCATTCGCCTGTCTAGCAAGGATGAATGTACAAGCATTTATCTACTAGGTTGAATCACCCACAGAGCGGTATTTCAGATTTCTCTGATGACGCTGCCAACTAGGTAGACGTAGCGGTAAGACTGCCATAGTGTGGTAGTGAGTTGCGACTGAATCCTATTTAAGAAAATTCTGTCTGAAATAATCAAGAATTACCGTTGTCTACCTTAAATTTAGAAGCCAAAATAAAGGAAGATTATTCTTCTACAGCTTGTATTTAACCGACCCGAATCTTGGTGCTGTAGTTATACGGAGATTCTGACGTAACCCCTAACTAAACGCCATGGCTGCCAACCCCCATGTACAAAGGGCACTTCTGTAGGTACTCAATTCAAGCCGTATTTTTCACTTCGATGATTATTCCTGCCCTAAATTTTGTGCT
Organism: Coptotermes formosanus; assembly: GCA_013340265.1. Classification (NCBI taxonomy): domain Eukaryota; kingdom Metazoa; phylum Arthropoda; class Insecta; order Blattodea; family Rhinotermitidae; genus Coptotermes; species Coptotermes formosanus. The sequence goes on along the minus strand of BLKM01000325.1, from coordinate 63,507 downwards.
GTACCCCCTTTATCAGACCCTATATTCTTTCTCATTCTTGCTTTCCTTCTTACTTTCGTGTTTATTTCTTTCTCCCTGTCCCTGTCTTGCTTCTCTGTTTATTCCTTTTAAACTTTTCTCACATATTCACGCCATCCTATTTACGTCTCTTTCTCTACCCTCCCCTATTCTGTTTTGTTTGCTTATCTTCTGTGAATTGCCATGTCTTGGCTGGTTAGTCGCCGGGATGTCACTACGGAAGCCTGGGCTCGATTCAAGGACAGTCCATATGGGCTATTTGTCTACAGAGTGGCATGAGGAAAGGCTTCCCTGCAAATACTTCGGTTTCCCCTGTCAGCATCATTCTACCAATGCTTGGTTACTCATGCATTCATTCATTCATTCATTCATTCATTCATTCATTTATTCATTCTTGTATCGGTTATATCACATAATGTATCTGCTGAAAGACTTGTTAAATAACACACTTAAAGCAATGAATATTATGTTTTGTTTTCTTTTTCTCTTGTTTTTCTTCTTTCTCGCCCTATTCATTCTCTCGTATTTTATTTTCCTTACTTGCTCCCTATACTTTTGCTTTGCAGTCAGATCATCTGTGTTTCATGTGGTGATTTACCAAGCATAAATTCATGCATCTCACTTGGAACCATGCAGGACCGCATGCGGTTTGCAAACCTCACTTTGTCTGACCTCGCTTTGTGACTCCAGGGATATATGCAGCCAGTCCAGCAGCGGCAGCAAGTTTCTGGGCAAAGTGAGGCGAAGTCGTGCGAAAGCAGACAGTTTAATTGAAATGTGGTTCATATGTAATGAATTACAGTTGATGAGATTCGGCTATCCCAGGTTTTCGGATGGAGCTCCGTTCCATTTGTTCACTTTGTATGAATGTTACTCTGAAGTTATACGTCTGCCGGTGTTTGTAATTAAAGAAATTAAAGAGAACGCAGTTTGGCCTGTGTTCTACCATTCGATCCTCGTTTCCTGTTCAATTAAACTCAGATTAATTTTGCTTTTTAAGCCTAGCCCATGTTGCAAGTTACTCTCTACGGTCGATAGCCATTCTGTTACAGCTGCCCCAGACTATGATTCCAACTAATGAACCCACTTTACTTTAAACTTTTGGAACAAATCCATGAAGGGGGTCGTCCTTGGGAAGCTGATACTGTCACACTTGGTCAAACAATTCTTCGCCTTTTATGAAACTTGTAGTTTGATTTTACTGTTTGCAGGACTCTGTAATTGTGCCCTGAAATCTTTCAATCCAATCCATATCCCATACGCCTTTCTTAGAAGTAACTGCATGTAGCTATGAGACCATATCTACACACACAGATAAAGTAACAGTCACCGCCTACACGGAACTCTGTACACAAAACAGAGACAATGTTTCATAAAGGATAGAAGACAAAATTAGATGTCTGTATGCAAATAAATATTGAAACACATCCTACAAATTTTTAACCGTAATTAACCTTTTAAAGCCTAGCGGTAACTTTACGTACCGCCAGGTTTAATATTAAAAAATTCTACGTGGTGTCCACATTGCGTTTATGTGTTTTGTACGGGTCTGAGAACAAACAGCAACTTTTGCCTTATAACACATTAAGAGATTGGTTTTTATAACCGAAGTAGAGAGTGTTTACAGCGCGGTACGCACTGAGTCCTTATATAAAACAGATACGCTTCGTATTTAAAGGGTTAATGGGAAACGCCGAAAATATTTCTCTTTTATCTTTAGTTTACTCTTTTTTTAAATGTCTATACTATCTTAATCACAAACTGAGAAAGCCCTGTGTTAACACGAGCTTCATGTACGCTGTAATGTAAAACGAATTGCTTTTGCAATATATTACATTTTATTAACTTTTAAAATTTTGGTGTAAAGCTCCATGAAGATGGCGTAAATGACGCCGAAACATGTAGGAATAATAGAAGGCTATATTTTTACGTGTCAAATGTGCATTCGTTGGTTTTATGAATGAAACATTTTAATATTATTCTTTAATATACACCTAGATGTGTCTGATATTCTCTACTCATTATGACTTATGACACAAATATTTTACACACAAATTTAATATGTACCAAGTCCGTGCACTGTATTATACGAAATAATAACACCAACTAATGCACCAAAATATATATATATAATTTTATTCTTAAAAATTTCCTACATGTTTCGACCCTGCTGGGTCATCTTCAGGGAGAACAATGTTGATACATTATGGTTGCGTCTATATAGTTAAGTGCGAATGTGCCCCGGGTTTCATACTCCGCGGACGCGACACTTTTCCAACGGAGGATGAAGCCCGGGGCACATTCTCAGTTAACTGTAAACGCAACCATAGTGTATCAATATTATTCTCCCTGAAGATGGCCCAGCAGAGCCGAAACATGTAGGAGATTTTTAAGAATAAAATCATATATATATATATTGATGCATTAGTTGGTGTCATTATTTCGTATTTTACACACACTTTGCTCCCTTCGTGTAATTCTCGTTTCCCTCCAGTTTTATCCTCTTTCATTTGACCAGTAACACTGCTGTAGCCGTACATGTCTGACACTGATGTTTTGTTTGGTATGATACATACCCACCTATTCCACAAAACATTTACTATAATCCTGCCCGATCATGGCAGTGGGGAAGGCTCAATTTAGGTTCAGAGGAAAGAGAGACTTAATTTGGTTTGCGAATATTTCCGAAACAAGTGCAGCCGCTTCGAACTGGGTGTGCGTTTTGTTGACACTGGGCGGAGTAGCACAGTGTCGTAACCGTTATGTATACTGTTGCGGCATGTAAAATGAAGAACAGGCACAAGAGCCATGATAATACGAACATTTATGCTACCGCATAACAGCGAATACAAGGAAAGTATTTTGCTTCGGTAATATTCGCACAGAAAAGTAGGAGTCGCCTTATAAGCGAGACCTTATTGCATTTCTCAGAAACACGTCAGAGACAAGTTAGTTCGGATTCATAAGGCACGCTGTGGCCTTGTAGAAGATGTATTGTTTTATGTTTATACAGTATTTAATGTCAGTTATATATTATTTTTGACCTGAGGGAAGGCGACCACTTGGGAGACCCAGGCCTAGATGGGAGGATAATATTAAAATGGATCTTCAAGAAGTGGGATGGGGCATGGACTGGGTTGAGCGGGCTCAGGATAGGGACAGGTGGCGGGCTCTTGTGAATGCGGTAATGAACCTCCGGGTTCCATAATATTCGGGGAATTCCTTGACTAGCTGAGAAACTGTTAGCTTCTCAAGAAGGTCTCTGCTTCATGGAGTTAGTTAGTTAGTTAGTTAGTTATTATTTTTAGTTTATTAAGGCTTTTGTTACATGTTCTAAATTTTCTGGATTTTTTTTCACTAAATATCTACCTTAGGAACAGGAAGAGAGAGTGGACTCACACACACACACACACACACACACACACACACACACACACACACACACACACACACACACACACACACACACCAAATCCGGTTAAAACGTAAGTAGATTGTATATAAAGCATATTAGAGGAAGTTATACGAGCGTAACCTTTATATTTCCAAAAAAGTCTTACTGTAAATTAATGTTATCCTAATGTAAAAAGTGCAGGCCTCGGCCTTTACAGTTTTTCCTTATAGATTTTTATTTTACTTAATGATGGACGCTACACGCGCCCGAGAAACGTCGTAATATAAACTGGAAAATAGGATGTTGTACTTGTCGGTATAAAGACAGCTATGTTCAAGCACAACGGGATGGCAAACCCAAAGAAAGTGGACATAAAGTTAGGCTTGTACAGTATATTGGATACTCAAACTGAACTAGAAACGCTTGACTAATTCTCGGCTAACGTGAAATTATCCTGGGACTGTCTGCAGTAGCTGCTTGGCAGAACATGACAGGATAAACTGACATGGATGCCGGAACACAGGGGTCAGCAGGCAGTAACCTACTGGCAGACTTATTGACAAAGCAGGGTCTGTAACTGGAAGTCCAGTACTAGAGGCTGCCCTAAAATCTCTCAATGAACAGGCAGGAGGGGTGTAAGGGACGCTTGAGGTCCACTCACAGACTGACATGTGGATCTCCCTATTCCAGAAACGTTAGTAAACATATGTGGGGGAACTACTGCGACTGGACAGAATTCTGTTTAAAACTGCGAGATGGCCATGAAGATTTCACTGTCACATACAAGAAGCACAGGGCACACCCAAGGGGGGGGGGGGGGAGCTGCCGGGCTGCAGCCCCCCCAAACCCCCAACAGAGAAATTAAAAAAAAACAGATTTTTTATATATTGTGATATCAAATATTAGCATGTTTTCCCCTTCACCCAAAATTAGCCACCGAAGTCGGCTGATGACTAATACATTAGAATTTTGAAAAATAAATTAATAAAATAAAAAACAAGATAGGACACTGTGATTGAGTCATGGAATATTTAGTTTTAGTTGCATATATGTATATATATAAATGCAGTTGCAAAGGGCGTTATGTTGTACTTACAGCAAGATTTTTACAACACAATTTTTAAAATTACACACAAATTATATATAGCCCCAGGGTCGGGGGGGGCGCCCCCCCCCCCGGGAACAGGGGGGGGGGGGGGGGGGGAAACATCTGTACAAAATGAGATTTACTGTTTATCCGACTTGTAAATTTAACATGTATGAATACTACGAATGTTCGTTTGTTTGTTTTTGTTTATGGCCCAGCAGCCGTATTGTGGGCTTAGGCCTCCACATTTTTGAGGTTAAAAATCACACTCATTTAGACACACCACACTCTGTAGGACTCCTCTGGACGAGGGATCAGTCCGTCGCAGAGACCTCTACATGACAACACACGACACTCACAAGAGACAAACATCCATGACCCCGGTGGGATTCGAACCCGCAATCCCAGCAAGCGCTCGGCCGAAGGCCCACGCCTTAGACAGCGCGGCCACTGGGATCGGCATGAATGCTACAAATGCTATAATAAAACTGATTTGCATGATTTATAGTAAAATTACCTTGTTGCAAGACATGAAAGCATATGGGGGCGTTGAGGTATAGATCCACTCATTCTTAACCTCGGCAATATATAGGGCTGAGAGTTCAGCTTTAAAATACAGCCACTTTGCCCGCGGAACAAAGGGGTCTTTATTGAATATGGGGCTGTGTGTGACCGACAGCCTGTCTAGAGAGTTTGGATAAGAGGTGAATATGTTGACCCCGCCGGAATTCGAACCTTGATTGGTCTGATATCCAACCCATAACCTAGTCACTATACCGGCTTCCCGGCGTTGTGTTACTGTAAAATCTGTGGGAGTCAAAATATTATCGGGGCTCAATATGCCGACGGGCTTCACGGTGCCGTCACTTCTGAGCCATTTGTTAAATGTTTTGGTTATCACAACGTCCCCAAATACGAGAGTTTTTTACGTGCGTTGCTGCTTATAAAATGACTGATGAGTATATAAAATATATCACTAATTGTCGGGGTGCTGGGGTGGGGGCGGGGAGGACGTTTGATGCTTACAACCTCCTTCTATCCTTTATGAAGTTTGTCATCCTGTACTTCTTCTTGTCACACTTCCTACCCTTTCTTTCGGTATTCGCCCAGCTGGTGACGCGACAGTCGGGGAGCTCCTATAGATGTTAGTAACATTAACCCTTTAAAGACGAAGCGTATCTGTTTTATATAAGGACTCAGTGCGTACCGCGCTGTAAACACTCTCCACTTCGGTTATAAGAACCAATCTCTTAATGTTTTATAAGGTAAAAGCTGCTGTTTGTTCTGAGATCCGTACAAAACACATAAACGCAATGTGGGCACCACGTAGAATTTTTTAATGTTAAACCTGTTCGTATGTAAAGTTACCGCTAGGCTTTGAAAGGTTAGTGCCACATCTCAAAAGACGGATCCAGAACACTGCCTTCTCTTAGAAGAACGGAATCCATTCTGAAAGAGCCCGTAACATATTTTAGTTTTTTTAACTTTTGGGGCCCCCTCGCTCTGCGGGGTCTGTCGGGGCCTTATCTATGCCGCTGAGTATTTCATGGGTTATACGCGTGAAGAAGCACAATCCAAAGGACACGACATGACCTCATTTTGCGTGAAGAAGCCAAATGCCTACGAAATAGATTCGCTATGTTGACAAAATCCAGACAGCCGGAGTCCCTAATTAAGATGGAGTGCAGACCGACTTGGACAAGAACTGAGGACGACTGTTGAACAGAATGAGTACGTGCACCGACCGACCGCTTGACAGCTTGATAATTATGTCAGATTATAAGCACTCGCGGCGACTGAAGGCAGTGCAGCTTTCCAGGACGATCATTGCAATATGGAACGACTTTCCGACGTTTCGAAAACGGTCCCTACCCACGTAGTTTAGGATTAATTAAACCGTCAAAATTGCAGAGGTCACAAGAACGTTGGAAATTCATTCTATTCTATACACGTCGAAATATAACTTTCCTTACGTTAATAATAAAATATAATATTATTTACACATTATAATATAATATAATATAATATAATATAATATAATATTACACAATACAATATAATATAATATAATACAATATCTTACGTTTCTATACGTTACGTTGCCTTACGCTACATTATACTTTTTTCTTCTAAATGTATGTAGGATACTTTGTCGGGGTACTGTAACAAATAAAAACAAGCAACGAGGGATGTATAGTCTACGTAGTTAGTGACAGAAAAAGAAAGCATAAGAGAAAGAAGGAATTAAATGCAAGTTTAGACCTACACTTTGCACAAATTTGTAACTATTTTAGAGTGAATTTATGACTTGTTATTTCTGTGTACTTTTAGTGTTTACTGTGAACTATTCTTTTATTTACAAGTAATTACTTCTGCTTTTCCTAAATGGAAACCTCTTAACGGAATAAAGTTAAGTGTTCTGGGGATTCCGTTATAAGTATGATTCAGGCTGTGACTGCCACTGACCGCACAACCGTTTCTAATGTGTGTGTTTACGAGGATGTTTCATTGTACTTACACAACTAGCGACGACCTGAGTTAGACACACTGGCTGTGTGTAACTCAACTTGTCACGGAAAAACTGCTGTCTACATTCATTAATTCAACGTATCAGTGACGAGCTGCCCCAGGGAGGAACAAATTGGGAACACGAACTTGGACAAGGATCTGATGTTTGCATTTATCTTTATATTTTGTGTTTGACGTCATTATCTCTTGCCTCATTCTGCACTCTTGTTCTGTTGTCTGGAAACGTGTATTTAACCCTTTAAAGACGAAGCGTATCTGTTTTATATAAGGACTCAGTGCGTACCGCGCTGTAAACACTCTCCACTTCGGTTATAAAAACCAGTCTCTTAATGATTTATAAGGCAAAAGTTGCTGTTTGTTCTGAGATCCGTACAAAACACATAAACGCAATGTGGGCACCACGTAGAATTTTTTAATGTTAAGCCTGGTGGTACGTAAAGTTACCGCTAGGCTTTAAAAGGTTAAGTCGCGTAGAACATGTATTATTAATACAAACACCCATCCCTCTGGTGTGTTGTCTTGAAACATGCAACAAAATCGCGCGCGGGGGGGGGGTTCCTCCACACTCTTCGGAATACGAATGCTGTGCAGTGTCTTGTGAATTCTGAGAAGCTGTAAAATGAACAGATAAATAGGAATCAGTGCTCAAAAATCACGTTTATGTAAAATTACTATGACCAAAGTTTCTAGATCCGCCATAGCTCAGTTGGTATAGTGACTAGGCTACGAGCGCGTCAGTGCGGGGTTCGAATCCCGATAAGGGCAAGATGTTTCTCTCTTCTCCAACAAAGTCCACACCGACTCAGTGGGTCACCAGTCCGCCTGCGCAAAAGGTACCAAGTCATTCCCGGGAAAAAGGCTGCTGGGCCGTGGCGTTGACCAAACACCCTTTCTAGCCTAGAGGTTAAAGAAAGGGTAGAGCTGTAACTCGACTCTCCCTTCGTGGCTTCTTGGCCTGTTTTAGGGTGAATGTTATATTATTTTGCCTTTATAGATTTCTAAATCAGAGACTCAAAGATAAAGGACTCGCCACTGAATATTAGTAGTCACTGTCAGAATTTAATCCCACCTTAACTTCTTTCTGAATGAAATGCTGATTTGTTACTGTCACTCCCAGAGGGCAGGAAAATCTCCATGACGTGACGTTGAACAACTGAATGTCGTTCCGCTCGCTAATCGTTGGAATATCAGAGGATTGTCAACAGCTTTTCCCGCCTTTCAGTTTCATTACTGGTGGAATAAAAAACACCTGAATAGTACGTCGTGTGGTTGAAACCACCTGATTGGATTTTTGAAATTCAATGTCACGCAACGGGATGTTTAAAAGACCCTTTTATATGGGAAACAAATTTATCTATGGGAACATCTGTCACAGTGAATATTTCTGCATGTATTCTGGGAAGGCGGTTAGATACACAGACATACTACTACTACTACTACTACTACTACTACTACTACCACCACCACCACTGCTACTACTACTGCTACCACCACTACCACTACTACTAACACCACCACCACCACTACTACTACTACCACCACAAATACCACCACCACTACCACCACCACTACTACCACAACCACTACTACTACCGCCACCACTACTACCACAACCACTACTACTACTATCACTACTACTACTACTACTACTACTACTACTACTACTACTACTACTACTACTACTACTACTACCACCACTACTACTACCACCCTACTACTACTACCATCACTACTACTACCACCACAACTACTACTACCGCCACCACTACTACTACCACAACCACTACTATCACCACCACCACCACTACTACTACCACTACTACTACTAATACTACTACCACCACCACTACTACTACCACTACTTCTACCACCACCACTACTACCACCACCACTACCACTACTAATACTAATACTACTACCACCACTACTACCACTACTACTACCACTACTACCACTACCACTACTACTACTACCACCACTACTACCGCCACCACTACTACTACCACAACCACTACTACTATCACCACCACCACTACCACTACTACTACCACCACTACCACTACTACTACTACCACCACTACTAATACTACTACTAATACTACTACTACTACCGCTACTAATACTACTTGCTCTTTTCTTCACTTCGCAATTTGGGCCAATTTCCTGGCACATTTCTGATTGTCTGTTTTCTGTTCTCCTGTCCACCGTATCTATTCTTTCCAAGGCGGAACAGCCCCTAGTGGGCCAGGGCCTCATTATCGAGGCTTCTTGATCACACTCAGACACACCACACTCGTAGGACTCCTCTGGCCGAGCGATCAGCCCAACGCAGAAACCTCTACCTGACAACACACAACACTCACAAGAGACAGACATCCATGCCCCCGGCGGGAGTTTAACCCTCAATCCCAGCAAGCGAACGGTCGCAGACTCACGTCTTAGACCCTGCGGCCCCTGGGATCAGCCCACCATATCTGCGCATTTAGTTTTTCTTTCAGATCCTCCTTTTTAGTACCAAAGTTTATTAGTGAGAGGAGTTCGGCCTAATATCAGCTATACACACACAGATATATTGCTACCCGTGGCATTTGTAGCTTCTTAACAAATTGCTCTTAACTGATGTTGTGTAAAATACCGGCTCTATTTCCTTGTTAGTAGGAAACGTGCATATTATCTCAAAGTGGGGAGGAGCGTGTCAACATATAAAACATCACTTGTTGGAAAGTCTTTACAGGGCCGCAAAACTGAGCCCCTAACAGCAAAATATATTTTGTCTTATGACCTGGATTATTACCCTTTTAAAGCATAGCGGTAACTTTACGTACCACCAGCTTTAAAGTTTAAAAAATTCTACGTGGTGCTCACATTGCTTTCATGTGTTTTGTATGGATCTCAGAACAAACATCGATTACTTTCCTGTACAGAATTAACAGATTTTTTTGCAACTTTTGCCTTATAAAACATTAAGAGATTGGTTTTTATAACCGCGAAGGAGAGTGTTTACTGCGCGGTAGGCACTGGGTCCTTATATATAAAACAGATATGCTTCGTCTTTAAAGGGTTAATATATACCCGGGCTAATAACTTTGTCTAACGAAATGTGTCACGAAACGTCGAGATGGTTAGCCCTCGTGTTTCAAACCCGGGACGCACCCGTTATTCCAAAAGTTTTGCACACGCCCTGGAGGCAAGTTCTGAGAGAATACTTTAAATTAGACGATTATCACATCTTAAATCTGCGATCTTCTGGGATATTACGCAGCATAGAGTGGTAATTATGTACCGACGTTTCGGCATATCTTATCGGTTCCTTCTTCAAGGGTCAAGAAATCCAGAAGTTCTTGGACATTTTTACCCTTGAAAATGGGACTCATATGTTGTCCCGAAACGTCGGTACAGACTTACCACTGAACGCTGCGCAATATCCCAGAAGAGTGCAGATCTTATCTACATAGCGGCCGAAGCCTGGAATCACGGAACTGTCACACGTTTCCGTACGCTTTTTATTTCGTTTTTCTTTAACCCTTTAAAGCCTAGCAGTAACTTTACGTACCACCAGGTTTAACATTAAAAAATTCTACGTGGTGCCCACATTGCGTTTATGTGTTTTGTACGGATCTCAGAACAAACAGCAACTTTTGCCTTATAAAACATTAAGAGACTGGTTTTTATAACCGAAGTGGAGAGTGTTTACAGCGCGGTACGCACTGAGTCCTTATATAAAACAGATACGCTTCGTCTTTAAAGGGTTAAACAATCACATCATTCGACTTGTATGTAGCCTGAATTTGCGTTATTTACATTCAGTACATCCTACAGTTTAACGGTGCACGCGTAAATGAAATCACAGTCCCTCTATTTACTACATGTTATGTACGTAGTCGATTGATTATATACAGTCTTGCTATTATTACTACAGGGTGAGCGAAAATTTTAGGTGCACCTGTCGGTTATAGGTTAGAGTGGAAGTCACAGTGAATGTACAGTACTTATGGATAGAATAACTGTTGGAAGTGACCCCCACAGGCATGTGCCAGACGTCAGTTGTGCCACGTAAAATGTGTTACGTATGGGGCCACCTCACTTCCAGCAGAGTGCAGCACCATACTTGCACAAGTGTACAAGGACTTTTCGCTCACACTCTATTGCATATTACTGCTGCAATATTAACAGCGTGTTATTACTATTGTGTAGATACTATATTTGTGTATGTAGTAAAAAAAAATAATAATAATAATGACATAAGTTTCCCAGTCCTTCCCTCTTCTACCTACTCACAGTAGGTGTCGAGGTTGTTTATTTACACTTGATCACGCTCAGACACACACCACAGTCGGTAGGACTCCTCTGGACGAGGGATCGGCCCGTCGCAGACACCTCTACCTGAAAACACAAACACTCACAAGAGAAAAACATCCATGCCCCCGGTGGGATTCGAAACCACGATCCCAGCAAGCGCTCTGCCGCAGACCTGCGCCTTAGACCGCGCGGCCACTGGGATTGCCAAGACTTATAAGACAAGGCATAATGTACGTCGTAACCACAAACTTAACATTACAGTTAGTGGTCGACGTAACCGTGGTAATAAATGGAGCACTGATGTCGAAGATAATCCTAAATATACATATATATTCTATTAATTTTTTTGGTATTTCTCTCCCATTTTAACAGACAGACAGACAGACAGACAGACAGACAGACAGACAGACAGACAGACTGACTGACTGACTGACTGACTGACTGACTGACTGACTGACTGCCTGACTGGCTGGTCTGACTCCATGGAGCAAAGTCCTTCTTGTGAAGCTAATATTTCCTCACCCAGTCAAGAAATGTCCATCACCGCACACACGAAAGCCCATAACTTGCTTTTATCCCGAGCCATATAAATCCAGTGTTCCGCCGCGCCACCCCCCCCCCCCCCCGCCAAACCATTCCGCCCATTGCTTACTTCCTACCAAAGGCTCAGTCCTGGTCCGAAGCCTTGTGAAATGTTCCGTAACATGGTACGTTTTTGTGGTGAAGAATTTTTAGCTTCTCGCCAAACTCCCAGTCTGGAGGACCACCTTTTATCAGCTGTCCGCTACTGCTTATTCAGTATATTTACAGGCACGCCACATATCTGAAGGACGTCTTCTGTATGTGCAAACTTGGGACGCGCCACGCTGTGTTGAGAAGGGTCACTGAAAATGTCCACACGAATTTTAACAATGTGACTTCCCAACCTAAATATTTGAATAGATAAATCAGGTGGAGGTTGAGTTTTTTCATGTGGACAGACAGACAAGGCGAAGCTGATAGCCAATTTTTCTAAATGTTTTCCGAAAGCAGCTAAAAGCATGACGGGAAGCGGAGTATTCTGGTCTTTCAATAAGCAGGTTTTAGTGTACCTGTTTGGTGAACAAGGTGTTGACACTCCACAGTCCCTGGGGACCGTGCCATATATTCAGGCACGCCGGGTCATTATGTTAATGCTGATACGCTGACGATATGCAGGATTGCAGTTTATTGTTTGAGCGTCCTTTGTTCAGCGCTAATGTGAGACGTCAGGGCAGTGGTTGCCATTACTGGCGCCTATCAATACTTGGGCACACAATGCCGTCTGTTCGTTGCTCGTGCCCTGTCCGTACGTACGGACTAATTCTTCCTGCCGAGTTTTGTTCACATTTCTGTAAGAGCCCTGATTGTTGTCTCCCATTTTTTTCTTCAATCTTTTCTTTTTTGTTTTCTTGTCATTTTATGTTCTCTTCTTCATCATTTTCCTCCACCTTCCTTATTATTTTTCTTTCCGTTATGAGAGGACAGGTGCATAGAAGGAGTTGGTTGGGAAACCTGACTGAAAGAGCTAATTGGAATAACTAGTCGTAAATGGGCGAATAATATTAAAACGGATCTTCGAGGAATATGATGGGGGCGTGGACTTCTGATCTGCTTCAGGAAAGGAACCAGTGAACGCGGTGACAATGCTTCGGGTTGCATAAAAAGCAGAGAATTTCTTGCCTAGTTGAGGAACTCTTTAACTTCTCAGGATGAACTCTGCTCCATGGAGTTAGTTAGTTATTTTCCCCTTGTCTTTGTCTGCCCTTTTTTCGATTTCCTTTTTCTTTCTTTCTTTCTTTCTTTCTTTCTTCTTTCTTTCTTTCTTTCTNGGCGTGGGTCCTCTTTCTTTCTTTCTTCTTTCTTTCTTTCTTTCTTTCTTTCTTTCTTTCTTTCTTTCTTTCTTTCTTTCTTTCTTTCTTTCTTTCTTTCTTTCTTTCTTTCTTTCTTTCTTTCTTCTTGGATCAGTGTCCTTGGTACAAGTTGGCCTCTTACAAAATCGCGTAAGGACTTTGCTTTCTATTCGGGTTATAATGTATTAAATCCCGGCGTGGGTCCCAGCCGTATTAACTCAGACATTTCTTCGTTGTTTCTCAGTTCCTTCCGTATATTATCTCACATGGGACTGCGACCATTTTCATATTTACACCTTGGAATTCAGTTCACTAATCATATACCTTTCGAAATCATGCAGTGAGGCTTGTTGAACTTATCGTTAAATTAATCAACCTAACTAACTAAACTAGTGACTTTATCTTGTCATTCTTTCCTTGTTTCTTTTATACTTTCAGTATTTATATTCTTTCCCAAAGAGAAAAAAACAGACCACACTGTTTCAGGGAGAATCCGATAATTACCTATAGTTAATCTACTGAATGTTGCGGGCCATCTGGGATATTACCAAGAATAAGTGTATATAGATTTAATAATTTACATACCAATTATTTGTTTACGAATTATTAAATCTATATACACTTCTCTTTTTTACTACTGGAAGTTCCTTGATGACAGGTCAGGCGCCCCAAAATATGTTTCGTTTCGTTTCGCAGTCCTTCCCTCTTCTACCTGTTCACAGTAGGCGTCGAGGTTATTTATTTTCACTTGATCACACTCAGACACACACCACAGTCGGTAGAACTCCTCTGGACGAGGGATCGGCCCGTCGCAGAGGCCTCTACCTGACAACACAAACACTGTGCAAAGACAAACATCCATGCCCCGGTGGGATTCGAACCCACGATCCCAGCAAGCGCTCGGCCGCAGACCTACGCCTTAGACCGCGCGGCCACTGGGATCGGCCCCAAGATATGTAAGGGATTAATTATTGACAATTAAATTTCTCTGCCTAAAAAGTGTTGTTCTTTGGTTTTGATTTTTGTGATTGAATAAACAAATAGTGTAGACTGTAAAGAAATACAAGTAACATGCAAGAGTATAAAATTGTTACTTTCTTTTATTATGTATTTATTGCTTAATAGTTAAAGGCGCAGAAAGTACTGTATCATTCAGACTTCAGTCTATATTCTTGTATGCTGAAGGCTGTGTCTACAAACAGGGCGCAGAAACTTGCGTTGATGAAAATTCGAAGGCTTACTCTAGAGCGGTCCGTGACATGGCGCTAACACCAGCATAATTAGATTGACGAAACTTGGTAGACTCTTGTTTGGCGCATTCTCAAAATGGCGATAAGCGGCTGCTAGGATGTCTGTCTGTATGTCCGTCTATCCGTCCGTCCACATAGAACACGTTGGCTCCCACTGGACGCACTTATAGAAAATCTGATGTCTGATATTTGACATTTTCGCGAAACTCTGTCGAGAAAATTCAACTTTTCTTAAAATCTGGCATGAATAGCGGGCACTTTACACGAAGACAAGTACACATATGTGATAATATCTCGCCCATTTCTTCTTAGAATGAGAAATGTTTCAGACAGACTTTTTAGAGAAAATTAAAACAATTTTTGTTCAATAATTTTTCTTCCGAAAATCGAGCAGTTTATGAGATAATACGGTACAGCCAGACAGGCCACAGATGACAATATAATACGGCGCATGCGCTTTGCATGCTGTATAACTAATGCTATAAATACACACCCAGAATATGTGGTACATATTGTTTTCCACTGCAGCAATGGTTACGCGAACATATAAGTATACTGCCTCTGTTTTTGTATGGTAGAGACTCTGATGTTATAGCAGTGCTTATGCCACCTTCAGGTTTTTTAAGTTTAGTCTCCTATTTCTAAAGTGTTATAGCTCGAATCTGGCTAGGGACCCTTCTATTGTAAGAGTCATTATAAACCCTTAAAGCGCAAGCGTACGAAAGCGGAATTCATGATGAAATTCCTGTCTGTGACGTCAGAACCGTTGTTCCATTAACGCTCTGAATTTTCCGGAACCGTACAAACGTGGCAAGCATTGTGCAGTCACCTAAAACTTCATTTTCAGAACGTGCATTAGTTGCAGTTAAAATAAATGGTGCATACCATCTTAGGACGGTGAAATTAAATATCTAAACATATTTACGTGTTAATACTCAATGATCTGTACTCATCACCGTATATTATTCGGGTAATCAAATCGAGAAGAATGAGATGGGCGGGGCATGTAGCACGTATGGGGAAAAGAGACGTGCATACAGTTTTTTAGTGGGGAGACCTGAGGGAAGGCGAACACTCGTGAGACCCAGGCGGAGATGGGAGGTTAATATTAAAATAGATCTTCAAGCAGTGGGATGGAGGCATGGACTGGATTGAGCTGGCTCATGATAGGGACATGTGGCGGGCTCTTGTGAATGCGGCAATGAGCCTCCGGGTTCCATAAAACGCCGGGTAATTTCTTGACTAGCTGAGAAACTGTTAGCTTCTCAAGAAGGCCTCTGCTCGATGTAGTTAATTAGTTAGTTAGCTAGTTGTCTTTTACATGAATTTCAAACATAGATATAAACGCGGAAAGTAACGAACTCCCTGAAACATATACACACGGTATGCTTCCTGCTGCAAACGAGAGAGAATTTCTTGTAGAGAAATCTTGAATTGGGCTTTCCCAGTTCTAGCCTACTGGGCAAGGACCAGCCCGTATCATCGGCCCTAGGGCGAGGTATAATGATAATATGTATTAATGGTGTGCACATGTGGTTATATTTGTGCATTCGGGCATTGTAACACAACAAAGGGTCGATACACAACGCTATAATCCCGTGCTGTGCATTGATATAAATACACAGGACATGCATCTGATTACACACACAGGTATTGACGTTTCCGCCATTATGAGGCATTGGCGATATCTTGAGATATTCGTTCTTCTGAAGTATTATGCAGCGTCGAGTGGTAAACCCTTATCGACATTTCGGGACAACCTATGTGTCCCATCTTCAAGGGTCAAGAAGTTGAGTCTCTTGACCTTTGAAGATGGGACCGATAAATTGTCACGGAATGTCGGTAAAGTGTTACCATTCGACGCTGCGTGATATCGCAGAACGGCGCAGATCTCATCAACAACGCGCCAGAAGCCTGAAACCAAGAAAATATAATTCCACCGATCAAATACAATTAGGTGGACTGGGCGAGGCATGTGTGGCGCATGGCGGACATAGAAATGAATGTCGATTTTTGATGGGGAATTCTGAAGAAAAGACATTACTTTGAGGATCAAAGTTCCGGTAGAAGGTTCACATTATAATTTAGACAAATATATTAAGAGGGTATTTATTGGATTAATCTGGATAAGTATATGAACAGTTGGTGGGGTGAAATCTGCGCCCTGTGGCGTCGTGTGGTAATTGTTTATCGACGTTTCGGGACAACGTATCAGTCCCATTTTCAAGGGCCAATAGTCCGAGACCTTTGAAGATGGGACCGATACGTTGTCCCGAAACGTCAGTAAATAATTACAACTCAACGCTGCCTAATATCGCAGAAGAACGCAGATATAATCAACATCACGAAGGAAGCCTGAAATCAAAATTGGTGGGCTGTTGTGGATACGGTAATGATCTTTGGTTTCCATGGAACGCGAGGAATTCCATGAGTAGTTCATAAAGTTCTAGCTTCCGAAGAAGGACTCTGCTTCATGGAATTAGGCCGTTGTGAAGTTCGTCGTGGAATCTGCAGAGTTTGTAGATAACGTTTATTTCTGAAGAGGAGACGTACGAGCTTGAGCTTCCGCTAGGAAAGTTGGTTCCTTTATTGTCGTAACAATAAAATGGCGTCTAGCAACATGGCCGGGCCGCGCAGTTGGCAATATCACACTAAATACAATTCGGTCGATGTCATAGGATCTAATGTTGTTGATATCTGTTAACAATCTATGGAACTATAGACCTCGTAGCCTTTTAGTCAAATCGCATTACCCCTTTCTTCTGTGCCAACTTTCTCTCTCTCTCTCTCTCTCTCACACACACACACACAAACACACTGAAAATTGTTATAGGCATACCATTACGTGGGACTGTGTCCCACAGTATAAGAACCAAAAGCCCACACATTTATATGTTAATGAGACTTATACTGTTTTTACGCTGCACTCATTAAGGGTTTTACAATTCTTCCGTAACTTCCGGTCGCTCCTATCGCGCCTTATAAAGCTTACATTTGCCAGCGGCTCAGGGTCGAATCGATTCCCCATTCTTGCAGTAGCGGTGAGTCTGAGGTGTGGGTGGCGTAGATCTTTGGGTCACGTGAACTACACCCTACATGCGTTGAAACCCTGAGGTCGGATGACCACAGGCGATCCTCAGAATGCAGCGTGCGTGCGTTTCTATAATACAGTAATTGCACAGTGTGTGCACAAAATGAGACACGTATGAATCCATATTCTGTGTTTGTGCTGTCGTGCTAATGTTTCATTTGGGAGTTAATCCGTGGATTTGGACTGAATTTTGTATTAGCAAAATGAACAGTAAATTTTTTCTTTTAGCTATGTGATGCAACCCTCAAGTCACGCTGTACGTAAATGTTAACGATTAACGTAGAATATAGTGCTCAAGAGTTTTATAACTTTGTATGTATATTTCCTGCTGTGTATCTTTAGATTTGTGTGGTACTGAAACTTGGATACTTCGGAGAGGAAATCAGAAATACCTTAAAAGTTTTGAAATGTGGTGCTGGAGAAGGATGGAAAAGATCAGGTAGATCGATCATGTGCAAAACGAAGAAGTGGTATATAGAGTCAAGGAGGGGAGGAATAGGCCTATACTGCAGTGAAGATCACATGTCTTTGTGGGTTCTGTGGAAGCTCTTGTAGTTGTATCGCTGACCATGATGACCACTTACGTTAGATAATTTCATTAACGGTTCGTTCATTCGTTCATTCATTTTTTCATTCCGTACTCTGTCTGGCGACAGATCCATAGCAAATTCTTCACACAGTGGGATCTAGTGCTTCCTCTTTCAATTTCCAGTATCCTCTCTTTTCCTTAAACTTATTCAGTAGCTGCTTAGGTCTTCTTCCTCGTCTCACCGTCACGTCTATCTTTCCTTCAATAAGAGTTTTAAAAGGCAGTTCTTGCGCAAGATATGACCAATTCAGTTAGCCTTCCTACTTTTTATTGTGTGTAGGATAGGCCTACCATTTGAGGTTACTTGCAAGAAGTTTTGAAATCAAATCATTGCGTTGTTGTCACAGTAGGTAGGTCTGAAAATTTATCAACAGGTTTAAATTAAATTTGGTGTGGGAATTTTACAATATACCACAGCAGTTTTGATTTTGGTTTTTAATGGCACATGATAACCACAATTATAAACGAAAATACAATCAATATTTTTAATTAAAAATAAGATTGTTCCCCTTTACGGGTTGCAGGAATTCCATTACGTGATATAGGTATAAACAAAGAGCTATCAGAAGAAGGTCAAAGCACAGAAGAAAACTGAGTCAAAAAAGCCGATCCTAAAATTCAAATCACAATGAATATTGCGGTTGAAAATGGCATCTCTTGGAGCAGATGGACTCGATGGAACACATCTAGTTATTGACATTATAACGTATAATGGAGTTTCTCAAAACTTTTCACTCTATTGGCTACGACAGCTCATGTCATTCGGAATAATTCAGTGCCTGAGACTGCTTGTTTCACATCAGCATTTTTATGAAATACATGTCACGGGAAGTAGGACGAGCGTTGCATGTTTCAATGCCAAGCCGTCATACTGAGATGATACAAAAATTCTCTTCGAATACAACGAATTGAGACAAGAAATTAACTTCTGCCAATTTGTAGGAACAGAGCAGATTGGTGTAATGGAGAAGAGAGAGAGAGTGGGAGAGAGAGGGGGACAGAGAGATAGACAGAAAAGTTTCTTTTAATGATGCTGTCATTTTCCATCAAAGCAAACATCTGCACAATAATCAGAATTTATTCAAAATCCGATACATTCTGATTTATTACTAAACAATGGTCAGTGACTTTTACATGTGGAAGTTAAATTATACGGTTTGATGTAAATAAAATCTAATTGTTACAAAGCTGTCAGTTGATATGAATACAGTTACGATAGATATTGCTGAAAGTTACTAAGTGTCTTGTAATTTTTATTTTGTGTTTAAGAGATAAGTCACTCATTGTTGTCAATAAAAGCGACGCCAACTGATTAGCAGTGAATAAGAGTGACAGTTGTGCTGCTGCGGTGGCAGATAACAAGGCACAGAATGTGAGTACAAACATAACACTTAGGCGCTTTCGCGTAACCATTTTTGTGGTGCAAAAGCAATAATTACGTAATATTAAGAGAGAGTGTGTGTGTGTGTGTGTGTGTGTGTTCTTGCTTTACTTATCCAGCATTCACTACCCATGTGCCGTATTACATTGTCATCTGTGGCCCGTCTGGCTCTGCCATATTTTTCCACATTATTTCATAAACGGTACGCGCTTCGGCAAACATTTATTGAACACAAAATATGTGTTCTGATTTTCTGTACAACTTTTGTCTGAAATATTTCTCATTCTAAGAAGAATCCAGCTAGGTATTATCATAAACCCATATAGATCTTCGTGTATAGTATCCATTATTCTTATCAGATTTTAGACTAACTTGAATCTTCTCGAGAGATTTAAAAAAAATCTTCAAATATCTAATTTTATGAAGATGTGCCCAGTTGAAGTAGAGTTGTTCCATGAGGACGGACGATCAGACAGAAAGACAGAAAAACAGGCAGACAGACAGACATGAAGGAGCTAATGTTCGCTATTCGCAATTTTGCAAAAACGCCTTTAAAGTTAGGTATTTATTAAAATTTTTTGGTATAAGTAATGCTAGGCCAGGAAATTGTTGTACGAACTCTCGTTCTCAGAACTTCAACTTTCCATTACTGTTTTTTCTCACGTGTAGTGTAAGTTCAGCAGTACGTGTGACATTACAAATGTCTACCAGCTCCCTGCTTTTCGGTCTCGCGGATTTCAATCCACGACTCGATATGTATTATTTGACTGTCGAATTTTTATTTCAATTTCTTTCTTTGATTAGTACTTCCGGCAGCTTTTATTCAGTGTTGTAACAAAACATTGTTATTGTTTGGGATTATGCTGAACATTATAGCCATACTGTCTTAATAATATACCAGCAATGACTTGAATTTATACAGAGGAGGAAAACATTTTTCTTGCATTTAATAAGGTAGTCTGTTATTTTACTGGATCACGATCGTGTTCACCTCACAGAGCGCGTTTCATTGTACAGGATGCTGAAACGAAGCCTAAAATAAGGCTTTTAGATTTGGCAGATAGAAATCAGCTGCTATATTTGTAGAAAATATAAGAAATGACTTTTGCAAAGAGTAGATTTGGACGGATTTAAAATTGAAGATTGTGTACTGAATTTTAGTGGTTGCACTTGCAGAAATGTATCGTTTTGATATGAGATAACCAGTTGTAATGTAAACACAAGATTAGGAAATTTGTACAGGGTGAGTAATAGGTGCTGCCTGATGATGGCTTTGTAGAAGAAGACGAGACATTAAATGACGTGAGATAAACAGCAGAACGGAATTGTGATTGCCTTTTAATCTTCCTAATATTGTATATCCTTCGTCTGACTACGTACTTGGACTTAGACGCTTGAACTTCTCATTTCTGTCACATGTTCTTTTTTCCCCTACACGATGTTTTACAGTCGTACTTTACTACTGATTTTTTGTTCAAATCGAAGTCCATTTGAGACTCTTTTTGGGAAAGGGGCCGGGGGGGGGGGCCGGGGAGTGGTGTAGGGAATGTGACTTGGCAAAATTTTCTTGTATCGGTAATATTTGTCGGTAGTATCGGAAACATTTTACTTAACTTAAGAAATACGACAAAAGAGACATTGAGGTTTAGTCTGCCAACAGATAAGACCATCTACAGATATCAAGGTTATGTTTATTCTTCGCTCTTTGCGGAACACACCACACATTGTCATTGTCCTTTCGGTTTTAACTTCATCTGGTTTATCCCATTGCCAATTGTACACAAAGACACAAAAAAATATCTACCAAACACAAAAACCGTTCATTAAAAATGTAATTCAGCCATATGTCTCGGCCCGTAATGAAGCCATTCTCAGACTGTAAAAAATTGTGTAAAGAAACAATGTACAATTATGTGTGTAATATGTAACACTCTTGTACGGCCTTAGAATTGCTTAATTACAAGCAGAAACATGTCACAGCAATTAGGCTTTTAATAAACAAGTGTTGTGTTTGACGGATATATATTGACATACTTAACCATTGCCCCGAATCTTGTAGACACTAACATATATTGTACCTATAACACTTTAAGTACCTTTGAAATTTGCAGATTCAGAAACTGTAATACAGAGGATAAAGTGTGTTCATAACGTACATTCTATATTAGTTGTTTTTAATGTACAGGATGTCAATCATATATGTCCTTTGAAATTTTAATTCGCTGTATGAGAAAATATTGAATGGCGTGTAAGTATTTTTTCCACGTATTCTGAGCACGTTATGTTGTAATGAATGTTGGAATGTACCCTTGGAAATGTTACCTACGTATTTACGGGCAGGTGCAAAACTAAAGCAATTCCTTTTCATGCCTGGATAGGCCTTTAAGGCTCCAGGAGTTTGAAGCTCCCAGAATTTCTAGACAGTCGGTACATTAAGGTGGTAAGATTGTCAGCCCTACGCGCCGGCCTCCTTTGTACCCCAGCATCTACCCGTGGCACTCATTTCTGTGAGAGTCTAAGTCGACAGCAGGGCCATAGTGCGGTCCCAATGACCCCATCAGTAATCAAAACCACGACCTTCCAGCTTGTAGGGCAGTGCCGCGTCCTCCCTTGGAACAAGTGTATTGTACTATATATGATTTTTTCGTTACATTTTTTTCTTTGCAGAAAGTAACAGCAGTTTCTCTAAAGGTCTCAGGGAACTTAATACAGGAATAGAGAGACAGGGCAAGTCTTCTGCCTGTGAGAGGCGAAGGCAAGTGCTTGAGTTGTGTAAGTGGGCAACTGACGTAACACTGACGTTAAGTTCCTCGTCGTGTGTGATGGATGAGATGGGTGAGACGTATAGTAAGCACAGGGAAAATGGGAAGTGCAATCATTTTGGTGAGAAAGTCTCACAGGAGGAAACACAAGGACAAACAGACGTGGTCTCCGCATTTTGCGTTTATTTTTGCACTCCTTACAAAGAATGCATATCGAAAATTATTTTTATTCGCCAAGAACTTCATGTATCCACGTTCTACAGACTCAGCGTTTCCTCTATATGAGATACTTTAGGTTATTATTATTATTATTATTATTATTATTATTTTGACTGCAAATGGGTTTGTACCCTGTGGCAGTGGTACTACAGTAGGACACAACACACAAAATAACACACCGCACTCAAAAAAACACAGCACACAAAATTACAAAAACAATAAAGGACACATATTACATACAATAAATACAATTATAATACAAATACAATAACAATACAAATACGATTACAATACAAATACAATAACAATACAAATACAACACAAATACAGTTACAAATGCAATACACATACAAATACAATACAAATACAATTACAATTAACCTAAAGGTGATGAATTAATATTAATAAAAAATTAAGCATGCTGTACAGTAATACAGTCACTGCAATGTAGCACATAACTTCATGGACTGATGCACTCGCATTTCACCATGACTTTCCTTTCATTCCACTTTGCTACACTTGCGTAACCTGAACATCCCACCACACCGGATATGATGAAGATTCAAGTTACTACTGAATAACCGTCATTCAACACATGTATTTATCAAAATCAAACATTACAAATACAGCAACACATTTTCGTCTAACGTACCACCTAAATGTACTTACTTCGACATGTTTCGGCATGACAGTGCCATGTTCACGAAGCACGCACCAAGCTCATATACAATTGAAGTAAACTGGAGTACATTTATAAGTTTCATAGCTTTGTGTGTATTCCCTGAGGATGGCATTGTCATGCCAAAACATGTCGGAGTAAAGTGACTGTAATATCACGTGTCGTAAGTGCATTTAATCGGTACATTAAACGAGAATATAGATTCAGAATGCCCGAAGTAAATAATTTAAAAATTACAGCAACATATTTCGACTTGATACGTTAAGCCATATTCAGTGTGTATCTACAAACTGTATAAAGAGGAATATACGAGGCCTGTTCAAAAAGTATCCGGCCTTTCGCCGGGAAAAATACATTTACACACCTGGAGGTCTGCAACGCTAATCCCCTTCGAAGTAGTCTCCTTGTGACTGAACACACTTCTCCCAGTGGTTCTGCCATTGTTCGAAGCATTTCTGGAATGCCTCTTTGCGAATGGAGTACAGCTTGGCCGTCGTGTTCCGTATAATGCCGTCTCGTGAGACATATCGAGTCCCTTTCAGCTGCATCTTCAGGTGGGGGAACAGCCAAAAATCACAAGGAGCCAAGGAATTCAGGGTCGCTGTTTGCGTAGTCCAGCATGTCCTGCGAGACTTCCAGACGGAGTTGCTTCTGCTCCATCTTTAGCAGCTTCGGCAAGAATTTCGCGGACACTCTCCGCATTGCCAAATCATCGGTCAGAATGGAATGTACCGAACCAGTGCTTATCCGCACTTCCTCCGGAAGTTCTCGGACGGTGACACGACGGTCCTGCATGACCAAAGCCCGCACTTGGTCGATGAGCACGTCATTTTGGCTTGTTGAGGGCCTACCGGAACGAGCGTCGCTCTCCAGCGACGTGCGGCCATCTTTTAATCTGTTGTACCATTCCTTAATTTGTGTGATCTTCGCCGAAAACCCGCTGAATCTTCCGAATGGTTTTCACTTGTCTATCGCCAAGCTTCTGGCAAAATTTGATGCAATACCGCTGCTCGAGTCGTTCCGTCATTTTGGCAGAAAATTACAATGCGACGCTTGCTGCGTATACACTGTCACTCACACGCTGGCTGCACGTGACTGCGGCTGTCTGCTGGCGGAAAAAAATCCACGTATGTGCATGAAGGTCCCTCCACCTCCCTACCACAGCACACCTCCCGTGCTTCATTATTTTCCGCGGAAAAAAATTAAGTCGGATACTTTTTGAACAGGCCTCGTATAAAACTGTGTGCATTATGTTAATTTATTCCTTTTTTATAGTTTCTACATATTACCTGAAGATGGCTTCACGTGTAATGCCGAAACATGGATGTTAGTCGTGACGTTAAATTTTAATAAATATTTTTGTTGATACTTCTTCTTTCGTAAGGGGTGTGAAAGTTTATCTCTCACACTGAGGCAGGAACAAAGACTGAGGGTGTTCGAGAATAGGGTGCTGAGGGGGATATTTAGGTCTAAGAGAGATGAGGTGACAGGGGAGTGGAGAAGACTACATAACGAGGAACTTCATGATTTGCATTCATCACCAAATATAGTCCGGGTAATCAAATCGAGAAGAACAAGATGGGCAGGACATGTAGCACTATGGGGAAAGGAGAGTTGCATACAGGATTTTAGTAGGGAGACCTGAGGGAAGGAACCACTTGGGAGACCAAGGCATAGATGGGAGGATAATATTAAGTGGATCTTCAAGAAGCGTGATTGGGGGGCATGGACTGGATTGAGCTGGCTCAGGATAGGGACAGGTGGCGAGCTCTTGTGAATGCGGTAACGAACCTTCGGGTTCCATAAAATGCGGAGAATTTCTTAACTAGAAGAGGACCTGTTAGCTTCTGAAGAAGGACTCTGCTCCGTGGAGTTAGTTATAAAACAATGCAATAAACCGCACTGAGAAGATTAAAGTCTTCTTGGATGTCACATCTTGTCGACGGCTAAATATTTATCGACGTTTCGGAAGACTGTAATGACTCCTTCAGGGTCAAGCACTCCTGGCCCTGCAGATGGCGGCAGTAGGTCCTCCGATACCAGTCGCCACGGCGTGACATCCAAGAAGACTTGCTTCTTCACTTTGCACTCTTATGTCACGGCGTTTAAAGAATGAGGGAAGTCGCGCCAGCCGGCAACGTATCGTGACCTCTATCCTCGGTTTGGATCTCACCTGTGACCGATATTTGGCCGAACTCAGGAGCGGAACCGAATAGCTGTGTTATTTATAACATCCTTGGAGAAATGTCTGTCCCACAGGGATGCTGATAAAATGAGTAAAAATAATCAAACCTAAAGAGAAGTAAATGGAAGAAGAGAAATTGTAATGGGTTTGTAAATGAGTCAAATGGTAACCTAAAAAATTTTTACGATTTAATTTAGTGCAGATTCGATCAAGCTTCGTCATTTTCCAGCATATTGCCATGTCTAACCTACACACTCACAGTTGGTTGAGGCACTGCGCTACAAACCGGCAAGTCGCGGGTTCGATTCCAGATGGTGACAGTGGATTTTTTCATTGGCATTATCCTGTCGGTCGCATTATGGCCCTGGGGTCGACTCAGCCTCTAACATTAATGCGAACGAGGAATATTTCCTGTGGGGTAAAAGCGGCCGGTGCGTATGGGTGACAACCTACCACCTTCATGTGCCGATTGTCTTGAAATCTGGGAGCCTCGACCTCCTGGAACCCTAAGGGCCTGTCCAGGCCTGTAATGGGACTGCTTTACCTTTTACCCTACACACTGCGTGTTTCTAAACTTTGTATACTGCTCATAACATGCTTTGTCGCTAATTAAACACACAAAACTGAAACCAATTCTCACTTTTACGCGAATCTCTGATGATGATCCTAGGAGAAATCGAAACAAGTTGGATTTGTCTACAGATATTGCAACATAGAACATCTAAAAATAATAAGAGTTCATTTTGTTTGGTTGGTTTCTATACGTTTCTAACCCATGCTGATGATTTTCTGTGCCTACAGCTGCACACAGTATGTGTACATCACACTTGTAAGGTTTCATTTGAATCGCATTCATAACTGTTCTCTTTGTTCTTTATTTTGTTGCAGTGTGATCCTGGTGTCGGTGTGGACACGTTCTTCCATGCCCTCTATACCCAGTCAGCGCGTATGATTATGCTCCTTGGCACCGCTTGTTCTGAAGTCACAGAGAGTCTGGCTAAAGTGATGCCTTACTGGAATATAGTGCAGGTACCGGCAGCTAAATTGTAGATTCATTCAATTATCACACAAACAGAGGCACACAAATTCAATTACATATCTGTGGGCACAAAATCCTACACAATCTGATAGACCATACATATAGCTTGTATACGTGATACCATTTGTATACCAGTATTAATGTAAATAAAAACATGGAGGAAATTTCATTGCAAGTTTTGAGAAAAAAATCATACCGTATTTGGGTATGGACTGTTTTATACTTACTCGCCCCCATGTGATATGTTTGGACTAAAAAGTCCAAGGTTCTTGACCCTTGCAACTGGGATCGATAGGTTGTCCCTAAACGTCGGTGAAGGATTACCATTCGACGCTGCGTAATATCTTGGAAGAGTGTAGATGTCATCAGTTTTTTCCTCGTGTTTTGTGTGGTCTTGAAACTTTGCTTCTAACATTAATGTATTTCTCAACTGAAGTTTTAACATTTCACAAAGTCTCGTATGTTAAGGGCACATATTAGTGCCATCAACGTGTAGGCCTGTACAGATACATGCACGTAACACTATAACGTCATGAAGATGTTCGTTCTAGCCTGTATATCACGTGTTTCAGGTATCCTTCGGTTCGACGTCACCAGCGCTGAGTGACCGACAGGAGTTCCCCCTATTCTACCGCACAGTGGCGCCAGATTCGTCACATAACCCAGCCCGCCTTGCCTTTGTCAGGGGTTTTCGCTGGGACACCGTCACCGCACTTAGCCAAAACGAAGACGTATATTCTCTTGTGAGTGTGACCTTGACACCATTTTACAACAGTGACCCGGGGAATAAACGAGAAGGGGGTTATTGAAATGTAATTTGAGCCCACTGGTTTCGAACTTGGTAGAATTTATCCCGTTGTGATTTGTAAATTCAAAGCAACATTAAGTAAACAGTCTAACACAACTGTGTTTATTATTTAAAAGCTACATGTTTCGGTCTAGATGTCGCTCATAATCAATAAAATACAGAGTCATTAAAAAGCAGGTAAAAATGCGATGTACAGCACATCATCATTCCAACGCTTTTTGTGGGATTTCACAATTTTACAAGTACAGTCGAATCCGGTTAAAACGACATCGGTTTACTGCGACGTCTCGTCTATTACGTCAGATATTTTGTCGTATGAATGAATTCCTTAATGTTAACCGGAACGTTATATTCCTCGATTATAGCAGCACACGTTTATAACGACACAAAATATTCAGTCCCTTTCGTGACGTTATAACCGAGTTCAAATATTCAGTCCCTTTCATGACGTTATAACCGAGTTCAACTATTCAGTCCCTTTCATGACGTTATAACCGAGTTCAACTATTCAGTCCCTTTCATGACGTTATAACCGAGTTCAACTATTCAGTCCCTTTCATGACGTTATAACCGAGTTCAACTGCTTTTTTATTTTACAATAAAAATTGTAAAATTTGTAAATGATGGTAAATACAGATATGGTGTTAACATTCTCAGTTCTGTGAAGTCGTAGGCTGTTTGTTGCAACGTATACACGTGTATATGCCAAGATCAGAAACACGACGGTGCAAAATATTCCGTCCATATATTTACTCAGTATTCTGTCATTATACTTCCACACAAAAATAACATTGAACGAAAATGGGAAAAACAAAAAAAAACAAGCCTTAAGAATAATAGGAAGGCAGGCAATGTAGGCGTAACGTACCATTGAGGCGCGTTCACGTAACCATTTTTGCCGTGGGAAAGCAATAAGTATTACGTATTCTGAGTGTGTGTCTGTAGCCTTAGTTATCCAGCATGCAAAGTGCATGCGCCGTATCATATTGTCGTCTGTGGCCTGTCTCGCTGTACCATATTTTTACACATTATTTCACAAACCACACGATTTTTCAAAAAAAAAAAAAAAAGAAAAATGTTTACATAAAAAATGTGTTTTAGTTTTCTCTACAATTTTGTCTGAAAATTTTTGTTCTAAGGAGAATTGAACAGATGTTGTCACACACCTACATAGGTCTTCATGCAAAGTACCCGTTATTCTTGTCGGATCTCAAAGAAATTTGAACTTTCTCGACAGAATTTCGAAAAAGTACCTAAATACGAAATGTCATAAAAATCCGTCTAGTGGGAGCGAGTTGTTCCATGTGGACAGACAGACAGACGGACAGACGTGACAAAGCTATTAGTCTCTTTTCGCAATTTTGCGAAAGCGTATAAAAATATAACACTCTCCTATAATAAATTCCCGAAACTCGGCGTGGTACCTATGCAGTACCAACCAGACTACAGTGGCAACCAACGCCTGAAGACCCCTTCTATTTTAATACTTTAATATTTATAAATACAAAAACATTCCCTTCACCTGTTTATTATTCGCAGTCCTTCCTCTTCTACCTGCCTGTTCATGGTAGATGCAGAGGGTTTTAATTTTCACTTGCTCACACTCAAACACACACCACAGTCGGTAGGACTCCTCTGGACGAGGGATCGGCCCGTCGCAGAGACCTCTACCTGACAACAAAAACACTGTACAAGACAAACATCCATATCGCCGGTGGGATTCGAACCCACGATGCCAGGAAGCATTCCGCCTCAGACCTACGCCTTAGACCGCGCGGCCACTGGGATCGGTCCCTTCACCTGTTTATAAGGAACAAAAACTACTAAGGTTACAAATCTGTATTTACAGTCTAGCTACCTTCAACCACAAAATTTTACCATTTTTATTGTAAAATAGAAATAATTGTAGAATTGTGGGATCCAGCAAAAAGCGTGGGTATGATCATGTGTTGTATATTATATTCTTACCTGTTTTGTAATGGCTGTGTGTTTAGCCGGATTATTATCGATGTCAAGACCGAAACATGTAGCTTTGAGTAATAGATTTGTGTTAGGCTGGTCATTTCATGTTTTTTCGGGCTAAATACTTCATTCTACGTCTGTACATTAAGTACTGCAGACATGTTTGGGGGGAGGGGGTTAGCTCCGCACATCGATCCAGTTACTCTGGGGAGGAGAGCCCCTTGATGTAGATTATACACAAGGTTGAATGGGTTCTAGTATAACTCCGGGCTTGAGTGTGATTAGAAATACTTACATCTGTCTGTCTCAGCAATCGAAACCCGGTCGTGAAGTTTGTATCTTATCGTCCTATTGACTGAGATCCCCAGCCAATCTCATCTCCCCATGGACTTCCCCAAAGATAGAGTTTTAATACCCAAGTCAAGTGATCCCAAATGCAAATATAAGGCAATCTCAGCGTCTGTTGGTTTCTGGTTCAAATCCAGATGATTAAACCAACAATAGTGAAAAGATCCCCGTGTAAAGTGCATTCATGTGGGATATGACGCCGTCAGGTCTGGTATAAATGTACAAAACTACATGGCAACACATCCCATAAGGCAATAGTCTTCATGGCTACCACATGAGACCCTCAAATTTAACCTTTTAAAGCCTAGCGGTAACTTTACATACAACCAGGTTTAACATTAAAAAATTCTACATGGTGCCCACATTGCGTTTATGTGTTTTGTGTGGATCTTAGAACAAACAGAAACTTTTGCCTTATAAAACATTAAGAGACTGGTTTTTATAACCGAAGTGGAGAGTGTTTACAGCGCGGTACGCACTGAGTCCTTATATAAAACAGGACAGGTCCTGAGGGTTCCAGGAGGTTGTGGCTCCCAGATTTCAAGACAGTCGGCACATGAAGGTGGTAAGGTTGTCAGCCCTACGCACCGGCCGCCTTTACCTCCCAGGAAATATTCCTGGTACTCATTTCTGTTAGAGGCTGAGTCGCACTATGACCCCAGGGCCATAGTGTGGCCGGAAGGATTATGTCAATGAGAATTCGAATGACCCCATCAGGAATCGAACCCGAGACCTTCCGGCTTGCAGCACAGTGCCTCAACCAATTTTTCTGTAGTGCATCCTGACCAATATCTGACATCATAGTTTGGGTTGACCTGTATCCGTCACGTGATTTATCTCTCAGTTCACGTGTTTTTCAAATTATTCTCCCCAGGAAATATTATAAGGGGGCAACCGAAGTCAGGTAATATTTGTTTGTCCTCAGTTTTTCGGGAATAATTAATACGATTTTCGCCATCTTATATTTGTGTTACAATCACACAAAAGAAAAGCCGTCTGTACCACCGGATGCATAATATGGTTTACATGATGTAATATTTTCTTCTGGTAATATTGTTGCCAGTTGGAATGACGTTATCAGATTTTCATGGTGTTCTTCAGAGAGCGCCATGACACAGATGTGTCCCAGGAATTGAGAAATTTTGGAAATTAATTTTACAGATAGCTAATCCATATACAGTCAAACCCTGATATAGCACCCCCCACCCCTTCAGTTAACACCCATGAAAGGCCTATAAAGAGAAATTCCTTATTATGCAGTATGTTCATTTACCACAATCCTCGATACACTGCCATAAATTTCGGCGAATAAACGCTGGCGCTATATCGGGCTTTGACTCCACTTTTTCTCGTCATTCCACGAATCGCTCCAGTGACCTGTATGTGAAGCATTTCAAAGAATAACAGAAATTCACGGATCTTCTATCTTCAATCTGTGGACCCAGTAAATTAAATGTACGTATTTGTATGTCGTATACGCATATACATGCAAAACTTACGGTTTTTGGACAACTCTCCTGAAGATTCAAATTTACCAACAGAAAATTGTAAGTTGTGTTTACTCTTGGTGAGTTTTATTCTCCTTGTTCTTGTATTTTTTTAATTTTGTCTATTTTTAACATGTTTGTTGTAGAATTTCGATTGTATTATTGTTTTATATTTTGTATTATTTAGGTTTAGGCCTTATGACGACTATATATATTTTAGTAATGTCAGGCCGCAGTACTTCCCGCGGATGGTTTATGATGAGGGTACATACGTCTTAACTAGTTTGTTTTTCTTGTGTCTAGTGGTTTGAGGACGGGAGAAAGTTCTTCCGAAGAGTCGTGACTTTTTAACTGTGATGACGATGGAAGATGTCTTGCAAAGTGTTTGTGATTTGAGTGATATTAGGCCATTGTCAAGAACTGATATGTTGAGTTATTCTAGTTTGCCGTCACGGGGGCGAGGTTAAAAAACACTGACAGAGAAATTCTCTGAGGTTAATTTCTTCATTCTATTCCAGCCCAGAATCTGAAATAACTTAACGCGTGCTTGAATAGTGGGAGTTATATACTTAAGGCCTACTTCGTTCAATGTATCAATCGCGATGGAACTCTTTCAACACCCAAACAGTTCTGTTGACCGCAGTTTATGGATTCTGTTTTCCAGGCAGTAAACGATCTGGTGACAGAGCTGGAGCACGCCAATATCACTTGTCGGGCTACCGTCACTTTCGCAGAGTCGGACTTCAAGGACCAGCTGCGCTTGTTGCGGGTAAGTTGGCAGTAAACTGGGGACAACTGTTGTGCCACATATTCCGGCTCGCTCATACTATAGGTTCATTACTTTATCTGACAATTGCCGTTTGTTATCTTCCTTCAGCTAGTTTTATCGCGTTAACCTAGGCCACTTAGCCGAACGCCCACACACGCATTGGAATAGAGGTATGAAGTGACAAAATACCTTTGTCAGATAAAACAAGGAATCTGTTTTACTGCAATTACATTGCTTGTTTACAAGCCGACTCTTTGTATATTTCCTTTCCATCCACAGTCATTCACGTCATCATCTTCATAAGGTTAAACAAAGCACTTGTAATTAATTGCGACTTAAATGCAGCGTAGACAACCCTTATCACACAGGTGTTGTAAAAGTAGGTGCTTCAATACATTTTCAGAGATAAAACCCTTCTACACGGCTGCGTACCCGAGAATACAGCTGTGTTGCAGTCACCGTAGTGACGGATCATGTCTGACAAATTTCTTTGTCTTTTCAAAATAATAAGCAGGTCCTATACTCGTAAGTTTCAGTCTCTGTCCGACTGTACCCCGCGTTTGCCCGCTGACTGTAACTTTTAAATTAATATTCTACACGTTACACTTCTCTGCTTTTCTCAGAGGTCTCCCCTTCCAGCTATTACTAGGGCGATTAGGGTGACCAGACCAAGGATGGTGGGATGACTGGTACGCATGACACTCGCGGAAGCGAAGGGAAATGTTTACAGCGATTTTATTGGAACGCTTGAAGCAAACAGACCACTTGGAAGACCTAGGCATAAAATAAAGTATAATATTAAAAAGGGTCTTAAAGATGTAGGACGGGAGATTTTGGACTGGATTCATCTGGCTCAGGTTTTTCTCTTGGTACTTCGGTTTTAACCTGTCAATGTCATTACGCCAATGATCTATACCAATTAATTCATCTACCGCGGACGCTATATAACCTTAAGAAGTGACAGCGTCGTTAAACAAAGCTTTGCAGAAATTCTTTAATAAAATATTTGTGTTATTAAATTAAGATGAAGCCGCACGGTCCGGGGTGGGTCTGCGGCTGCTTGCTTGCTGGGATTGTGGGTTCAAATCCCACTGGCGCCATGGATGTGTGTCTCTTGTGAGTGTTGTGTGTTGTCATGTAGAGGCCCCTGCGTCGGGCTGATCACTGCCTACTGAATGTGTGCGTGTGTGTGTGTGTGTGTGTGTGTGTGTGTGTGTGGTGTGTGTGTGTAGGGGGGGTGGGTTATCAGGTGCAATAAAAACCATCTACACCTACAATTAGTAGGTAGACAGAGGTCAGATTAAGAAAGAGAGAAAGAAAGAAATTCAAAGGTTTTATTTATTCGAATAATTCATGATTAGACATGGAAAAAATTAACACAGTGTAAATACGTAACATGTTCTTAGCTGCAGATCTTTCCTTAAATATAACATCACATAACATTAATATAATATAATATAATATAATATAATATAACGTGATATAATATAATGCGCAGGGATGACGATTGATCACAGAGAAGTCGAAATAGTTCGATGCTAGTAATTAGCAGCCAGAGGAGCGTGTAAAATATTTCGAGATTTCTTACGAGTTTGCATCAGAACTTATAAATCTATGTAACATGCATAAAAATCTTTAATGACAACAGTAAGTCCAGATGTACAGGGGCAAGTGCGTCATAAAACTGTCTTGCAAGACTACACCCTCTGTCTTGTGTCTACTCCCGAGATGACAGCCAAACGAAGACAAGTTGGATGAGCTGACGCCGCTGTGATCAAGGCAACGTGCTGGAAAATATTTATTGAGACAGTCACCTGCGTGGTGTGCGCCTACACTACACTCAGACGCATATATCTGCCACAACATGAGAGAGAGAGAGAGAGAGAGAGAAATCTGAAAATACAAGCAAGGAGGACAGTAAAAGGGACGAAGCTCCTAGCTGACGTAAAATAATAACGCAAACACTCTTCGGATGATGAAACCGAAAACTAGGAAATAAATTATTGTATACGGACGTTTTTTCGTCCGAAGAATCTTACCACTGTTTCACTCAGCACGTTACACTTGACGATAAATACGGTAGCGCAGCGTTCGCCGCTACAACAGTTTTCTGTGAGCCGGGATCCATACCTCTTAAGTAAATACGTAACAGTTTAATGCTATGTTTTTACTCACAATATATATAGGAGGCGCAAGAAATATATTGCTTCGACTCGCAGACCGGCATCGCATCTGGCAAACCCGTCGTTCTTTGCGCGTCGAAGGTTTTTTTTTAACTTAAGCAAGCCGACGGGACATGAGTAGAGACAATCGTCAGATAAAATAATGCCCCTCTATAAAACGCTGTTTCGAGCCTGAAACTCTGTTTTTTTGAAACAGGAAGAGAGAAACCTAACACGTATGCCAGCTACTTTGTCTCTAGTCACTAAACCGGTATCAACAAAACAGCAAACCAAAGGAAAAACTGAGGGTGGGGACTTCAAGCAAAGCGTAAGTTAAATCCTTTGACTAAGTTAAATCATTCCTGCACAAGAAGCGCCTAGCTGGAATGTGAAAACCGTGTCTTATAAATATTAACGGAGTGTGACCTTACACTAAGGCTGTGACGTCTTGGTGGAAGACCTCGACTCTTGCCTTTCGTAGAAAGACTCCCATCTGGTAATTAAACTTTGAGAGGAAAACTTTGGTTGGATGGATGGCTGGGGACTGAGCCCAGAGGGGCTGTTATCAGATTGGCTGTTGGTATCTGAGGTTGTGGGGAGGAAAAACTTCAGTTGTTTTTCTTCCCGTAAACTGGAAAAGGCGCCACTGTCGAATGGGATAGGAATTGCCTCTGTAAGTTTGTTCTGATCGTTGATTTTCCCTCAAGTGCGTAACGGCTTGGTCTGATAACTCTTTTGTTTAAAGTCTTCTTTAAATTGGCCTGTCTGAATGAAAATTGAACCGACTCCGCAAATATTTCTTATGATTCTGCAATGTTATATTTCGTAAAAGTCTATGTAGCCGTTCTCGGGTTGTTACCTGCTTACGGACAGACGGACAGAGCTTCATGCGCTCTCTGCAATGATAAAAAATGTGACATAATAAATCATATTTGGAGCAATGGAAAGGAAGAATTTGCTGTCATTCAAGAAAATCGCTTATAAATACATCAGACACTTTTTTGAGGGTTCGAAAACCCTCTTTAAAAAATGCCAAAATTAACATCTCAAGAATTTAAACAAATTGTACCATTAAAAAACGTCTTTATACTTTCATATGTTTTGATTTTATTTACTAACAGCTGGCCTATACCTATTCAAGAATATTTTTCTCGCATATAAACCTGACTCTCCTACTTATTGTGTGATGACAGTAAGCTGCAGTACCATGGTACAAAGATTCAGACGTCATGTAACTAACTAACTAACTCCATGGAGCAGAGGCCTTCTTGAGAAGCTAACAGTTTCTCAGCTAGTCAAGAAATTCCCCGCATTTTATGGAACCCGAAGGTTCATTACCGCATTCACAAGAGCCCGCCACCTGTCCCTATCCTGAGCCAGATCAATCCAGTTCATGTCCTCCCATCCCACTTCCCGAATATCCATCTTAATATTATCCTCCCATCTACGCCTGGGTCTCCCAAGTGGTCGCCTTCCCTCGGGTCTCCCCACCAAAATCCGGTATGCACCTCTCTCCTCCCCCATACGTGCCACATGCCCCGCCCATCTCAGTCTTCTCGATTTGATTACCCGAATAATATTTGGTGATGAGTACAGGTCATTAAGTTCCTCGTTATGTAGTCTTCTCCAATCCCCTGTCGCCTCGTCCCTCTTAGGCCCAAATATCCTCCTCAGCACCCTATTCTCGAACACCCTCAGTCTTTGTTCCTCCCTCAGTGTGAGAGACCAAGTTTCGCATCCATACAGAACAACAGGTAAAATTATAGTTCTGTACACCCTAATCTTTGTGTTTTTGGATAGCAACCTGGAAGACAAAAGATTCTGCACCGAATGATAGCAAGCATTCCCCGACTTCAATCTGCTCTTAATTTCTCCCTGAATGGAGTTTCGATTCGTTAGCGTTGCTCCCAAATATTTGAATTCTTCCACCCTTTCAAAGGATTTATTATCTATATTTATGTTGTGATTGTGTCGTGCATTCTGATTTCGAGACATGACCATGTACTTAGTTTTCTCAGCATTTACTTCTAGACCAATCTCCTTACTAGCAATAATTAAATCTTCTGCATTTTTCTTTATGCTATGTACGCTTCCGCCCAATATATTAACATCATCAGCATAAACCAGAAGCTGATGTGTACCATTCAATTTCAAGCCCTCCTGGTTTGCCTGAACCCTCCTAATGGCATATTCTAAAGCAAAGTTGAAAAGCAATGGCGACAGAGCATCTCCTTGTTTCAAGCCATTCTTAATAGGAAACGTGTCAGACAGATGTTTGCCTACCCGAACTCTGCTATACGTTTCACTTAGGCACATTTTTGTTAACCTTACTAGTTTCATGGGGATACGAAACTCAATGAGAATATTATACAAGACCTCCCTCCTAACTGAATCATAGGCTTTCTTGAAGTCTATAAATAGCTGATGCACTGCCTCACTGTATTCCCATTTTTTCTCAAGTATTTGACGAATGCTGAATATATGATCAGTGGTTGACCTGTTACGTCGAAATCCACACTGATGACCCCCAATAATTTCCTCTGCATATGGAGTTAACCTTGACAAAAGGATGTTGGATAGAATTTTGTACGTAGTCGACAAAAGTGATATGCCTCGATAGTTACTGCAATCTGTCTTATCACCCTTCTTATAAATAGGCACAATGACCGACTCCTTCCATTCCTCAGGCAATTCCTCCTTATTCCAAATAGAAATAATAAGTTTATGGATTTCAGACCGAATAATCCTACCCCCTGCTTTAATCAATTCTGCTGGAATCTGATCAATACCTGGTGATTTGTGGCTTTTTAGTTTTCCAATAGCCATCTCAACCTCAAAGGCACTGGGCTCAGACACTAGTGGCTCTGCTGTGTGTACTTCAATCTGCCTAACATCATTAACCCCGTGTATATTCAACAGCTGGGAGAAATGATTCCTCCACCTAGCCAAAATACTGTGGGAATCTGCAACCAGGTCACCCTTCTCATCCTTTACTACATTACTTCTAGGCTGGTCATGTATGTTATCTTTATTTTCAGGACCTTGATACAAGAATTATTATTGGAAGTTTTTCTCATGAAGTGGCACCGAAGATCTTCTGTGAGGTACGTGAAAATATAGTTCCGTAGAACAAATTCGTATAAGGTACGTAACAGTCAAATCTGGGACTCGAAGTCCAGACCGACTTCCCTGATGTGTAGAATAAGTCAAATTAGATGACTGGCGTAATCCTGGTTTGTATGCAAATCCAGTCAACTTTCTGTTGTTTAGCTATTGTTATCTTGGCCCCTATGAAGTTTTGACTCAAATGCTGGCCCTCTTATCAGAGTATCAGCCTACTTCTTCACTCCATCGTTGATTGTCTACATCGAGTTTTGGTATAAAAAAGACAGTTCGATGAAGACTATCCTAGACCTTTAACCTTTTAAAGCCTAGCGGTAACTTTACATACAACCAGGTTTAACATTAAAAAATTCTACGTGGCGCCCACATTGGGTTGATGTGTTTTGTACGGGTCTCAGAACAAACAGCAACTTTTGCCTTATAAAACATTAAGAGACTGGTTTTTATAACTGAAGTGGAGAGTGTTTACAGCGCGGTACATACTGAGTCCTTATATAAAACAGATATGCTTTGTCTTTAAAGGGTTCAAGTCTAACGTAGCAGCAAATTTAACCTTCAATAGTGATACATTCTGCCCACTCATTTATTTATGTATTTTATATATATATCAGAATAAACAGAGACTTTTGCCCTATATAGCGTTAACTGATTTGTTATTATAAACGAGATGGAGAGTGTTTACTGCGCGGTACGAAGTGAACCTTTAAATAAGGCAGATTACGTTTCGTCTTTAAAGGGTTAATCCTACCCACAAGCCAAAAATTATGAGAAATAATTACGGCGTTTCTGCAAGTAAAAATCGTCCTTTTCCGTTGATTCAATTTATGATCCAGATTAAGGAATTGGTGTTGATATATTTACTCCCGGTGGGCGATATTGCAGCTGTGGCAAACATTTTAAATTGAACTGCGTTACGTGTGTGTATGATTAAGTTTTTTGTTTGTTCGTATAAACTAAGCTGAGAACACAGGTTCATGTAAAAGAAATGCAAGACCAATGAAAACGCAGTGGACAAACTGCATTTATTACACATTCAGTCACCTCGTGTGTGTGTGTGTGTGTGTGTGTCCTTTCATCTCGAGATGACTGAGTAACCAACCATCAGCTTCTGAATTGCATACGTCGCATGATATTCCCAGAGCTCAAAGGCTGAAGCTGCACCGAGCGTAGTAAACACACACACACACACACACAAGTATATAATTTCCATCACCTTCCCACGGGCTGACACTCTCCGACCCACGCAAGATATAGACCTGCAAAAAGTGTGAGTTGACAGGTAGAAAGATGACCAAATTATCAAAGTTTCCGTGTCATCGCCACTGTAGATTTCTCCTGTCCTACCACAGATCCAGGCCAGTAGCCAGACCATGAACACAGTGTTCATAGCAGCTTCCAGTACCAGTACATATACGTACATAAGTTTATATGCGTACAAAATGCTCTGTTTTACATATGTTTTGTATATATGCTATGTCTGCAACAGTGTATAAATGCACCTTTATCAGGACCACAAAATCAACACTTTTAATTACACAACGCGCTCTGTAACAATGCACAAAAGATCCTGCAGAAAAACACATTTTTGAAAATCAGTTGTTTCCAACCACGGCGGTTCAACAGAGGCAACACGTGGATGCGGTACGGTGTTACACGTCTTTTAGCGGACCGATCAGCATGTTTGTCTTTGATATTTTGCAGATTTCTAGTGGGTGCATTCAGATATTGCAGCCACTTGCACCCCCATTGGCTACGGGCCTGCACAGATCACTAACGGCTACTCATTAACAACACAAAATGGTCGACGTGTCAGATAACATTGAACAAATATGTTTACGCTTTGCTCTCGATCATTAATGTGGAATCAGACTTGTCAGTAAAGGGAAATAATGCTTAAGGTAGATTTTCTAAAAACGACTCACTGTGCCTAGAATACTACAGCATATGGAACAACGGAACACATTAAATTCCAAAACCTTAATTCCGTGGTGTAAATAAGTGAACACAGCCTTCGATGCCGGCCTCAGTGCAACATACGGACCTTTAATATTTTAAAGCCTAGCGGTAACTTTACATACCACCAGGTTTAACATTAAAAAATTGTACGTGGTGCCCACATTGCGTTTATGTGTTTTGTACGGATCTCAGAACAAACAGCAACTTTTGCCTTATAAAACATTAAGAGACTGGTTTTTATAACCGAAGTGGAAAGTGTTTACAGCGCGGTACGCACTGAGTCCTTATATAAAACAGATACGCTTCGTCTTTAAAGGGTTAATTAGATCTGTTATTGTGTCCCGTAAATTTCGGTTCGATACACCAAATGTCATAAAAAATACGACATTTATAACAAAGAAAACGAACATTTTGACTTTTCGACGGTGGGAGGAACACCTAAAACAGAAGGACAGCCATCAGCCAGCCACTAAAAGGAATGAATTGGGGAAGGAGGAGAGTATGTGTAGATTAGTGATTATAGAGT
Source organism: Coptotermes formosanus (assembly GCA_013340265.1). Lineage (NCBI taxonomy): Eukaryota > Metazoa > Arthropoda > Insecta > Blattodea > Rhinotermitidae > Coptotermes > Coptotermes formosanus. The sequence goes on along the minus strand of BLKM01000325.1, from coordinate 23,973 downwards.
CTGGGCTGAGACTGCGAAGGTTGAGGAAAGGCTATGTAAAGAAAAATCAGTAAAGTGAATTGAGTGTCTGAGTTTGAGCAGTGTTTTTCTGCTTATAATTCAATTTGTTGTACCCGTATGTCACTTTTTATCAGACTTACCTCCTAGTCATATTAACAAATTACTCGTCTTTTGCACAGCGTTATGTGTTAAAAGTGTGTATTTTATACCCCTTCCCGCCACCCAGATATTATTAAGTGCCCCGGTTTTTGGTTTTAAAAGGTTTAAAACGCAATGTGGGCACCACGTAGAATTTTTTAATGTTAAACCTGGTGGTATGTAAAGTTACCGCTAGGCTTTAAAAGGTTAAAATCCATAAGACCGGGACGAATGTCATCTCTAGGTATGTATTTACTTGAGTGGTTCATTCACTGAAGTGGCTGACAGTCGTTTTTCAAGTCCCAATAACAGAAGTGCAATTTTTCTGTCCACTGCCGTATCTTGTGGTGTTAATTTTATCCGCTCTTCATACATATGCTCGTTTGTTTCAGGCGTATCATCTTGGTATGTATGGATCAGACTACGCGTGGATCCTGCAAGGTGGGCCAAGTGACATCTGGTGGGAGAACGTAACAGAATGTCCCCAGCACCATCTGGCAGCAGCTGTCGAAGGCCTGCTGCTTGTGTCCAGTCACAATAGCATCGTTGGAGATACGCGGTCCTCTTCCGGTCTGGTTAGTCGGTGACATTAATTGACGGTGAAACGGTTGGATTTTAGGGTGTGCGTAGAATACTGCACTGAGGGAAATAGGCATTCGTTACAACTTACCGAAAACTGCAGAACCTTTGATGGAAAATCACTGAGATTTCAACCTCGCAGATCTGCCTTTGCGCTATCTGCTGGCAAATGTAATCCTAATTGTTATGCATACTGGTATTTGCACAGAACAATATTTCCTTAGATTTTACTGAGCTTCGTAGCTAACTACACAGACAATGTACGTATAAAGGAACATTGAGGCGCGTTCCCGTAACCATTGTTGCCGTGGAAAGCAATAAGTATTAGATATTATGAGTGTGTGTCTGTGTTCTCGTCTTAGTTATGCAGCATGCACAGCCCATGCGCCATATTATATTGTCCTCTGTGGCCTGTCTGTCTCTACCGTATTTTTCCACATTATCTCGTAGACGGCACGGTTTTTGGAGTGGTGGGGTATTGAATACAAAGTGTGTGTTTGGTTTTCTCTGCAACGTTTGTTTGAAACATTTCCCATTCCAATAAGAACTCAACGACATATAACAAACGTACACATAGGTGCACTCAGACTTCTGAGGGCTATATATAATTTATGTTTGATTTTAAAAACTATGTTGTGAAAATCATGTTAAATCTCCGCGCCGACATGTGTTTGGGTTACGGGGAAAATGAAAACTAATTAAAGAATCTGCATATTTATAAGTTTTATTATGCTTGAATATTCCAATGTAATATTCATTAGCCGATTTCGGTGGCTGATTTAGGCTGAAGCGTAAATCGCTTAAAAACCTTTGCTGTCATCGTGTCTACAAAATCTGTGTTTTTTCAATTTCGCTTGGGGGGGGGGGGGCGAGGTTGCAAACCGGTAGCCTCCGCCGCTTGTGTGCGTCTGTGAATGTAACAGCCGCTATTTCTTGTCAGATTTTAATAAAACCTGAGTTTTCTCGACAGATTTTCGAAAAATCCTCAAATATCAATGGCTGTCCTTTTTCTATACGTGTTTTCTCCCACTGCAGACAAGTAAAAACATTTGTATGCATTCTCAGAAATGTCTTATTTTTATGATTCGGAAAAATCCGCAACATCTGGCGTCCCGAAGAGTCTGGCGGGACAGAGCTCTTTAAAACCCATAAAACCGGGACTGTCCCGGGAAAAGTAATGGGATACCTATCCATGCTCTGTTTCCTTCAGTTTTTACACTGATTGGTGTTAGAGTAGTTTTCAAATTATTTTGTCCAATAGTACGCGTGGAATTATCCTTCTATTTAATAGGGGTAGCAACCCAAAGTTTTGTCTTCTATGTTACTTAAAATTACAATTATACTGGGGGAGGGAGGGAATAAACTTGTGTCATAAAACTTTAGGTTACACTGCATACAAAAAGAATTGTTTCTTCATATATAAAAAATTGTTGCAATAAAGATATATGCTGTTTCAGGATTCCAGGCATTCAGGATGTGAGGCTGTCTCCCTAGCTGAATGGTTCCTGATGATGCGAAAGGACACTGAATTTCATATTTTAAATTTTAAAGCCACTTAACAACAACTGTCCCTGAAGTACTTGTTGTTTTCTTTAAAAAGAGATGGTTTTAAAGTCCCTGTACAAATCATGAAGGCATATAGCTAGGGGAGTGGAAGTATATTTCCACCCATTCTTTTAACTCAACACTAAGTAGGAGGAATGAGTGGTCAGCTCAGTGTCCTGGCTGCTTTATCCCTGGGGTAAGTGCACCGGATACCCATTGAATAGGAGGACATGGTCCCAACCAAATAATGATTACATGCGTGTCCAGGCCGTAGCCTAGTCACTGTGTCTACTGAGCTATCCTAGCTCTCAAAATGGGATTATTTCATTTCAGTAATACAGTGTTATTGTTACTGAGTATTTTTATTGAAAATTTTAGGTGGTGCATATACAGAAGTTCATGGACTGATTCAGTAACTAAGTACATGTTACTTCTGTTGCTTGCTCTTGTCAAAATAGTCCACTTCCAAGTTTATGCAATAGGTTTAGCATTGCTGCCACTGCTGCAAGAACTGCTCGAAGTAACTCATGCCCAGTGATTGTTCTTGATAGGTCCACTGTTAGGGTTTGTGTGTCATTAACACTAAATGAAGGTTTCGTCTCCTGTTACGACCCTCAAGAGAAAGTGTTGGTCATTTCTGATTTCATCCAACAGTTCTAGGCCCACAAACACACACACCACTCCTTCTGCTTATCAGTGAGCATCCAAGGGAGAAATTGACTGTTTTGTGTAACTTTCAGAAAGATACAGTAAGGTGTGTTTCAGTCAAGGGAGATTACTTTGTATGAAAGTAAAATACATTGCTTCCGATTTCATGTGTATTTGTGTATGAGGTCATATTTATGCCTCAGTGTGTCTTACAATGTTTTATGTAGATTCAATGTATTAGAGAAGTTAGATATTTTTGTTATCTTGGCACATTTTCCACTAAACCTGAATGCAGTAACAGGTTGTGTTAGGTTAGGTGAATTCAATTGTTTATTTCACAGTAGCTGCACAACCAGTAAGCATAAATCAACAGATTCTGTGAGACATTTAGCAGCATGTGAGGTCATGTGGGTTTGCGTTAAGGTGGCTGTTTCCAAAATTTTCACAGACTAACAAGCAGTTTCTGGAAGAATTTGAGCTTCTGTCCCTGCCAGTGACGCGCTACACACCACAGACATACGATGCAGTGTGGGCAATAGCGTTGGCTCTGCATAAGGCACAACAGGTGTGGGAGGCAGCTGGGCTCCCCACGTCACTTCATCACTTTGATTACAGTCGCAGTGATATGACACAAGAATTTCTGTCACAGCTGGGACAGCTCAAATTCCTGGGAGTCTCGGTGAGTTCAGTGGAAAGCAGTACACTACACTAAGTGGATAATAACAATATGTTACTTTGTAAAAGGAATTTTAAGAGTTGTAGATTCCTTCACCCTGGAAAGTGAGTGAAAGCATGTTGGTTACCACCAATTTCTTGTTTGTTTAAGGGACCTGTATCATTCAGTGGGGCTGATCGCGTTGGAATATCTGTTTTCTATCAAGTCCAAGGTAAGGAGTGCTTGACATTAGTTTTACACCAGCTTCAAGAGTTGCTTGCCTGTTGAATCATTAATGACAAAACTGCATTTGGTGAGGAACAGAGCACACAGAAAACTGGGGGTTATGCTAACACGCCTAGCATACAGCTATGACAATGAGGTTTTCATAATAGTCAGATTAGGGAAATTTCATGTTTTGATTGACTGGTTTATGGTATTGTGTAGTCTGCTATGTGGGTTCCAACATCTGAATGAACATACTGACCCTCAGCATCAGCGTAGCTGACCACAATATGAGTTAGCATACCAGTGACACAGTCACTTAGTGTAGTTTAATTGGTACAGATGTATTTTTTGCCTCCATTATAAGAGTCAGGATAGTGTAGTCAGTGTAGTGATTAGGCTACAGGTTGGACCATCTTGGGTTTAATCCTGGCAGGGCCAAGAGATTTTTCTCTTCTCCAGAACATACTGACTGGCTCCTGGACCCACCTATCCTCCTATTCAATGGTTTCTGAGGGCTCTTTCCCTGGGGGATAAAGTTCCAGGGTGCGGAGTTAACTATTTGCCTCCAGCTACTGCCGATATTAATAATGTATGGAGCTGTACTGCCACACCCCATGTGCGTTAATGACATGTACAAGGACAGCTTTACCTTACAAGAGTTTGTAACTCAGTCTGCGCTTTCCAAGTGGACACTTAACCCAGGACTACCCAGGATCCCACATTAGCATGGCAATATGCCTCAATCTGGTGTCCATTTTGCAGGTGGTGAAATCTCAAAAGTCGCACTTTTCTACCCATCTTCTAACCATATGGATTATTCGTGCCCTGACTGCAGACCTCTGGTTTGGCAGGGGGGTCAAGTGCCAATCGATAAGCGGGTATGCAAACTACGGGTGGTCACCATTGAACCTGCAGCCTTCCTCAGCATCACCTGCCTGGCTATCATCGGTATTACTCTGGCATTTGCCTTTCTGGCATTCAATCTGCACTTCCGCAAACTCAAGTGAGACTTCTCCCACATTATTATCGTTATTGAAACTGTCCCTCTGCTGGAACGTACCAGTTTTTCAATCATTAGTGTGCAACTACCACGTCATGAGGCTTAATTTTACATATGGAAGAATTCCAATGAAAAGCTTGGAACTATCAAAATATCAGTATCAGTGTTTGTATCAGATACAGGAACTTCATGCAGGTCATTTTACTTTTAAAGTGTTGAATTTTCTAAAGCACATGCATTTCCTTTTAGTCATTTGTGTGTATTAACCCTTTAAAGACGAAGCGTATCTGTTTTATATAAGGACTCAGTGCGTACTGCACAGTAAACACTCTCCACTTCAGTTATAAAAACCAATCTCTTAATGTTTTCTAAGGCAAAAGATGCTGTTTGTTCTGAGATCCGTACAAAACACATAAAGGCAATGTGGGCGCCATGTAGAATTTTGAATGCTAAACCTGGTGGTATGTAAAGTTACCGCTAGGCTTTAAAGGGTTAATACTTCTGGTTTTTTTATACGTGACTGGTATGAAGTTCCTTGAAGTTCCAAATAAATATTGTTAAAAGTAAATGTCATCAAATTTACATAACCTCAGTACCTTGGAAATTTCTGGAAAACAGCTATATGTGTATACTGTGGTATGAAACTTTAGAGATAACCAGTACACACTAAGTAGTGCTGCTATTTAGAGAATTTTTCTGACAAAGGCAGATGCCGTACTACTGACTCATGCACACTTTCCACTGCTGCAATATTCTGTTTCAATATGTAACTACTTACTAATGTACATATTGACAGAACACAATGCATTGGCCTTTTATATGTAATGATAATAGCATGCAGGCTGTGAGTGTTCATTACTGATGCATGTAGTAAAAATGGGTAAAACATTTTGAAGTTCAGATAAGCCATTCTGATAAAAGTTTTGGCAGCTTTGTTCTAGGATGTAAACATCAACTACAGGTGTGGAAATGGCACAGTCTAGCTGACCTCTAGTGACTGTGCCACCCACAGTGCATTGTCATAGTCTCATATATGAGGATGTCTATTTTAATCTCACTCAGAATGTGGATATTTGTTTATATTTTTTATTTTGTGATGGTATACACAAATCAGCCAACTGTCTCAGTCTACATTCAAGGAATTCTGCGAGTAGTCTGAAAATGTATTTATAAATCGTCTTCAGGGGGCATATGATGGCCCAAATGACTATGAACAAAGAAGAAAGATAAATGAAACAATATAATTAATAGAATTAGAACCTGTTGTTGAGATAGTTGAATCTAAGAGAGATGTAGCCTTGAAGGGCAGAAATAAAAGTGCTTACAAAATTTTTTCAGTGGGAAGATAAAGAAAGAAAAGTGTTCCAAAAAGGTAAACTGAATTGAACAAGCTTTGGGACTTATTTTTTGAAGAACTTTTTGTATTAGCATCATAGGGATGGGCTTGTACATTCTACTGGCAGAGAACTACTCTGCTTACCAGTTCATCCTCCCCATAATTATGTGTCCATGTTTTTGGATTTATAATCCGGTTACCCCTTGAATGCAAATGCAACAAAGTCCAAGGGTAGACAACAGATAATGAACAAAAGTGTGTCAAAGTGTGAACTCTCTAGGTACATCAAATTGTCATCCCCTCGGCTGAACAACATGGCAGTGGTGGGCTGCATTCTAGTTTATACGGCTGTCATTCTTCTTGGCCTGGATCATGCCACTCTACCAACAAACACACATTTCTCCACTGTTTGCACAGTAAGTACCAGCATGTGTAACCAGTCATCTTAACTACGTGGTGCAGAGCATTCCCATTAACCCTTTAAAGACGGAACGTAATCTGTTTTATATAAGGACTCAGTGCGTACTGCGCTGTAAACACTCTCCACTTCGGTTATAAAAACCAGTCTCTTACTGTTTCATAAGGCAAAAGTTGCTGTTTGTTCTGAGATCCGTACAAAACACATAAACACAATGTGGGCACCACATAGAATTTTTTAACGTTAAACCTGGTTGTATGTAAAGTTACCGCTAGGCTTTAAAAGGTTAAAGCCAGATAGTTATTCAGCTGGTCAAGGAATTCCATACCATTCTTATCCTGAATATTCATTACCATGCTGACAAAGGCCCACTAGTAGACCCCATATTGAGCCAGATGACTCCAGTTCTCCCACCATAATGTGTTTCTTTAATATCCATTTTAATATTGTCATCCCATTTATGTCTCACATCGCCAGCAGGATCATGTTTTCTGACTAAAAACAGGGCGTTAAAAGAGAACCTTCATAGAGTGTTGAATTAATATTGTACTGTAATTAATCAGGTAGGTTATGATCAGTGATGTATGTACAGAGAAACAAAAATACATGCAGAATTTTGGAAAGAAGTCACTTGAGGTTTAATATTAAAATGGACTTTAGAGTAATGTATTGTATATGAAGTGGACTGAACAGGCTCAGAGTCAGTGGTGAACTCTCAGATTCTAATGTCAAATTATTTGGCACAACTATTACCATATTCGTGTTTCCTATAAATATTTTGCTCAAATGACTACAGGCCTCCATGTAGTCATAGGTACACAACAGAGAGCGTCTATGGTAGTTTCTTGTGAAGACACAAACAGTAAAAGGTATGTGCTGTAGGTCCGTTAAAGTAAGTTTGTAAGAATTTATTGCTTTTACAATAGCTACAACTGCAAACAAATGTAGATTTCAGTGTAAAGCTTGATTTTGAATTTATTTTGTAACACACTTTTAAGATCTGAGCTCCTATAAGAAAGTGGTCACAAATGCTAAGCAGGATGTGGAAGGACATAGTCATGACATATTTGAAGGTATTACCTACATTCACCCAAGAGTGGGAGGAAAGCATGCCAAAATTTTAGTTATGATAGGCATTAAGCAAGTACAGCTGCGGGCTGGGTGCCTCCCACATATAATCCAACGTGACTGGTAGAGTTCAAGAAATTTTCTTGTGTTTTCATTACCAGGCAAGGGTGTACCTTCTGTCAGCTGGCTTCTCTCTGGCGTTTGGCTCCATGTTCACCAAGACATATCGAGTGCATCGCATATTCACACGGAGCCGCAGCGGAGTTGTTAAAAACAAGGTTAGCAGAAAATATGTGTTTATGTGCGTGTGTGTGTGCACATGTGTGACATGCATACACATGCATGTCCTTGCACTGTTTGCTCTATCCTGCTTCATCCTTCACTGTGTACAATCTTTGAACATTTTACACAAAAGCCACTTTGAAGAGTGACTCAGGAAATGGGTTTCCATTCTGGGAAAGTGCAAGAAATTTTTATCTTCTCCAGTGCATACAGAATAACCTGGGTCCCCTCAGGAATGTTTCTCTGAGGGGTATGCAGCTGAGGCATGAAGCTGAACACTTATCTCCATCTAGTGTCGAGGTTAAGAATGCATGGACATGTACTTCCATGGCCTCATATGTTTTCGTGTTATGGTGCATAATGAAGCATAGGTGTAGCCTGCTGGCCCTCCAGAAATCACAGTTATTCTCAGTGTTTGACAGGTGGCATTACTTATCAGGTGGCCTTAATGCAACATTCAATAGCACGTGTATGTTCTTTCACACATTCTGTATTTGTAAAAGGCAGTGTCTGTACGTGTATATGTATTTTTACTTGCTGTCACAGAGGACATGGATCTTTAGGAAGGAACTTAAAACTGTAAAGAGTTTACCTTTAGTTTTCACTCTTAGTCCTACACCATGTATTGCTTAAGTGTCAATATCTGTTTTGTATCGTATATTTTGTAAGATTTTTGTAGCAAGATGCAGGGTTTGATTCCGAATAATGGAACAAAATGATGCCTTGAAACTAGATTTTGCATTTCATGACAACACGCAAATATATAATGAAAGCAAGAGGCATTTGTAACTCATATATTTGTAAAGATTCCATGAACAGGCACATTGATTAACCCTCAACTGCATATGTAAGTTACTTTTAAATATACAGTTGTATTTATTTTTCTTGTGTACTTAATGTATGATATTTATGCATTAATCATTGTGTATACAGGGTGTTTCAAAAGTCGCTTTACAACTTGGAAAGCATATATAAATTTATATAGAGGACGTACACAATATTTTGACATGTAAGCAGGTAGACAAACACATCAAGTTTTACAAAAAACATTAATCACAAAAAAATTTACAAAGAGCTTTTTCATCTATTGTAACACACTCCTACATGTTTCGACCCTGCTGGGTCATCTTCAGGGAGAACTTGTACAAGCCGAGACCACACAGAATTCACGCCTCCGAAAACAACACAGTACACAGTCAACAGCACATTCTCGCTCAACTGTATAGTGCAACCTTAGTGTAATGACAACAGAAAGTTCTCCCTGAAGATGACCCAGCAGGGTCGAAACATGTAGGAGTATGTTACAATAGATGAAAAAACTCTTTGTGCATTTGTTGGTGATTAATGTTTATTGTATAATATAGTGCACGGACATGGAACACATTAAACATCAAGTTTTACCTCGGACAGTTTTGGTTTGATATGACTTCCATCTGTGATGTGGCAGACGTCCCACCTGTATTCAGTTTCTTCCCACACACAACATAGCACCTCTGGCATCACTACTGCAACTGTGGTGGTAATTCAAATTCGGAGCTCTGCGACATTTGCAGGTAGGGGTGGCACGTACACTCGGTCTTTGACAAAACCCCACAAGAAAAAATCCAGCAGAGTAAGACTGGGGGAACAAGATGGCCATGGTATCGGCGCCGCTCGACCAATCCACCGACCTGGGAAAAGGGTGTTGAGGTACTTGCGGATGTCTCTATGGTAATGAGGGGGTACGCCATCTTGCTGGACGTGCATGCGTCCTTCGTGGTCGTCTTCGCCAAATTGTGGAAAGAGGAACTGTTCCAGCACGTCCAAGTTGTAAAGCGAATTTGAAACACCCTGTATTTAGGGTGCCCATTATATGGGGCTTCCTACAATGTAATATGTCTTTAAATATTGTGTCATTCGCTCTAAAAATCTGTGAATAAAATAAAATATGAATCTCATTCAGTTCTCTTGCAGTTTAATTTGTTAAACACTGTTCACTATATGCATAACACTGATGTACGTTTGTCAATTGTTAACGTACTTGATCTGTTTTAGCTCCTTCAAGACACACAGCTCATCTCTCTGATCTGTGTTTTACTCTTGATCGATGGCTTGATTGTAACTCTCTGGGTGATCATTGATCCAATCCAGCGCCACCTACGGAACCTTACATTGGAGATCAGTGCTTCTGATCGCAGTGTTGTGTACCAACCCCAGGTAGGATGCAAGTGCAGTCAGTAGTAATTTTGGAAATGTCTGAATCAGTTACATGAAAATTTAGGTAAAATATTATACATACATACATAATAGATTAAATTGTATGATGAAACAAAATAAGGGACCTTACTTTAGTAAGCCTACGCTGTCACAACTGTCGTCATCGCTGTCGTTGTCACTGCTGTCACCTTTTCTCCTCATCTGCCTTCTCCTCCATAAACATCTCCTCTTGCTGTAATCCTTCGTTTTTAAGCACCCACTTTATATGGGTTGATGGATTAAAAGCCTCCAGTCTCTTCCATCCTCCAACAAATGTTTCTTTTAAACTTCTTGCTAGCTCTTTCCTCTTACCCCAGAATGCATCCCCAGCATCTTTGCTAAAGGAGGTGGCATTAATAAATATGGGACTTCAATTTATAATTAACTTATAATATATTATAATATATAATATTAATTTATAATATAATATAAAATATGGGACTGTTTGTTGGAATGATGCACTGCACAGCACAGCCAGAGAGGGTGAGAAGGTCCGATATGAACCTTCTAAAGCATGGCTAACAGGAATCCAGGGAAGCTGTAACCATCCCATAAAGCTGTCAGTGGATTTAAGAATGCTTACAAAATTATGGAAAGCCTTGGGAGGAAAATCAATCAGATTTTTTGAAAGAATACCTGAGCTATACAATATTATAGCTAAACCATTTACATGTTTTGGATGTGAAACATAAACTACAGGAAATAGTGCCATAAAAAGTAGGTAGTGCACACTTAAATTTCTGTCAATCATGTTACAAATACAAAATTAAACTTGCTCCCTAAGCTGTCATATTTATATATTCTAAGATGAAAGGCATATGGGACAATATAGATGTAGATAACGAAACTGATTCTGAAAACTTTTAAACTTTGGGGCAGGCCATAAACATGTGCCCTTTGCATGTGATGGAGGAAACTGATAGGGATAAGAGAAATGCAAACAAATGTTTGTTCCCAATTCTCAAGGCAAGAGACCACAGGTCAGGCCTAGTTGTAGATATGAGGATAAAAACAGACCCCAGAGAAATAGTGTCAATATGTTCACTGGATTAAACTGACTTAAAATAGATTCTAATGGTAGACTTCTCTATGATGCATAAGCTTTTGTTTCTACATGTGCAGCAAATTTCTTGACCAGCAAATTTTGATTCTTTTAAAATATTTTGTCATCAGTTTTTTAACTAATGAACTAACTAGCAAAGCAAGTACAGGGAGCAGAGCCGTAATTGGAACGCTACTAGCTCCTGAACTGGTCAAGAATTTCCTTGCATTTTGTAGGACTTGAATGTTCATTACCATTATTACAAGAGCCTAGCGCTTGTTCCCACCCTGAGCTAGATTAATCCAGCCTATGCCCTTCTGTCCCATTCTTTTAACATAAATTTTATGTTATTCTTCCACCTGTCCCTACATCTTCGAAGTAGTCACATAACTTCCATTTTCCTACCGAAATGCTGCATGTATTTCTCCACAAAAAAGATGGACAATAAAGCAATCCCATTACAGGCCTTGACAGGCCTGAGTGTTCCAGGAGGTTGAGGCTCCCAGATTTCTATACAATCGGCACATGAAGGTGGTAAGGTTGTCAGCCCTATGTACTGGCCGCCTTTACCCCCCAGGAAATATTCCTGGTACTCATTTCTGTTAGAGGCTGAGTCGACCGCAGGGCCATAGTGGGACTGAAAGCATTATGTCAATGAAAAATTCCAGTGACACCATCAGGAATCGAACCTGAGACCCTCTGGTTTGTAGCATAATGCTTCAACCAACTGCTCCACCACGTGCTCCTGCATTTCTCCATAAATAAAGTAACTTTGCATAATGTTTTCTAGGTGGAGGTGTGTCGTTCACAGTATACCCATGGCTGGCTAGGTGCTCTCTATGGTTACAAAGGGCTGCTGCTCATAGTTGGAGTCTACATGGCCTGGGAAACAAGGTCAGCTCACTGTGCAAACTGTGACACACTCTGATCAGCACAGAACCCTCAGGAGCTTTGGCAGTCTCTCCCCTGTTCCCAGCAGCTTACACATCAGCTGTGGGCATGAAACTTGGTCTCTCACATTAAGGAAAGAAGTCATGCTGAGGGTGTTTTTAAATAGGATGCTGAGGAAGATGTTTGGGCCTAAGAGGGAGGAAGTAACAGGAGGCTGGAGAGAACTGCATAACATGGAGCATCATAAGTTGCACTTTTGACCACATATTATTAGGTGATCAAATTAAGCATCATGAGATGGGCAGATAATGCAGCATGTGTGGGGAAACAAGAATAAACAGAAGGTTTTAGTTGGAAAACCAGAATGAAAGAGATGACTTAGAAGGCCTACATATGAATTTTGGGATACTATTAAAATGGAACTTAATGAACTAGTAAAGGATGAAGTGGGTTGGACTCATGTGCCTCAGGATAGGGGCTGGTGATGGGCTGTAATTTGTATGGTGAAAAACTTTCAGGTTCCACACCACAACACCAAACAATGAAGAAAATAGACAAAATGTAAGTAGCAAATTACAGAAAACTGAGCATCACATCCACTACCTTCCAGCATTTTTATGCAGAAACCACCTGACACACACACACACACGTGCGTGCGCCCCACAAGTGATTCTTTACACAGCCATGCATGGCAGGAACTTTTATGTAGATATCTAGGATACAAGAACCTATTATTTTGAAATTGAAATTTCATTAAATAGCACAGGGGGATGCCTACAGTGAAGAAAAGACTAACAAGTTTGAACATGAGGTAATTATTGGCTAGCTGAGCAAGTATTAGCTTCTCAATAAAAACTCTGCTGCATGGTGATTGCCAGCTAGCTGGGTGGTCAGTCAGTCAGAAGTGCCACAAATATTCCACTATATGCCTGTCTACATGCATATAACACAATACAAGAAAAAAAAAAGATTTTTTATGAAATCTGAGATTTTCACAGTGGCGAATATTTTGATTGTGGTTTTTTACACTGTAATGTGGTAGGTACATGGAGAATATTATAATTATTCTCTACATATGAACATCACACACAATGGGCTGGTGAACATTAAAATGTGGTAGGTAGTTACCAATATTTTGGAGAAATCTGTATTTCCACTTATGGGTGTCATAATTCAGAGGATCACAGTCTCAACGTTAGCCTGTTTACATGCCATTAATTATTTGAAAAGTTTATGTTCTTTAACTATTTGGAAAGTTTAAAAGTGTTAGTAACCCTGCATGTAAATGCAGTCTCAGTCACGCATTCAGGGACACAGAGACTAGTTTGAAAGTGATACATAATCAAACCCCATTATAGCACCAACATCACTTTAAGTGTCCCTTAAAGTCTGTGAACAGAAATTCTCCATTATACAGTATTTTGATTTACCACCACCTTGATATACCACTGCAAACTGTAGCGAACAAACAGCGACACTTTGTGGTTTTATTGTATTTCATTCACATCACTGAAAGGGCTAACGTATAAATTAATCATATTTTTGTAATGCCTTTCAGACACGTAAAAATTCCCGCTCTCAATGATTCGCAATACATCGGCATGAGTGTGTACAGTGTGGTAATTACCAGTGCCATTGTGGTCGTGCTAGCAAACCTTATCTCTGAGCGAGCCACCTTGGCATTTGTCACGATCACCACACTCATCTTGACGTCCACGACTGCCACACTCTGCCTTCTTTTCTTACCCAAACTTCATGCTATCTTTGGGCATGCTGATGACAATGGGGACCCTATCATGCACAGCATGGGACTCAAAATAGAGTACAACACTAGAAGGTGAGCTTGCAAACAGTTGTTAGGTGTTGTAATACATAATGTTTGCATTACAGTAAAGGGATTAAACTGATAGTGCAGGTTCTGCCAAGTATCCCCTCCATGTGTTTTATGCCCTTGTTTTCTCTTATATTTGATTTCACTTAACTTCATTTTCATTTCACTGCATATAAATAAAAATAATAATAGTGACTTTTCGAGTACAGATAGTCCTCAACTTTTGTTATGTTCAAATTCCATGAGTTTGGCCTTCTTAAATTACACATATTTCCACCCACACACATCTTTTCTGACGAACATGCCTGCCAACCAGCAGTTCAGTTATGACTGTCACATTTTAGTCTATACAGCAGTATTTTTTTGTGTTATTGTTTGAATATTTTATTGCATGTTTCTCTTATTGCTTTATAAAAACGAATATGAAATTGAAAAATGAGAGTGACAGTACTAATGAGAAGAAATGAGGTCTCATAAACTTAACCGAAATCATGCTGTAAATAATTAAGTGTGCTGAACGTGGCAAATCTTTGGCCTTAATTGGATGCTTACTCGACATTAGCCAGTTGAGAGTAAGTTTAATTGTGAAGGAAAAGAACAAGATTTAAGAACATGTATAAAATGCTATAAATATTTTATCAAATATTATTCATAAATGTGACATGTGGTGGTCAAGAAGATGGACAAATTGCTTTAGAAAATCAATTTAAATTCCAGCATTTAATGTACGATATGTGTTTTTAACGTTTTAAATATTCGTGTAGTCTCTGCACTGTATAATACTTGAGTAGTAAACCAAAACATGCATCCACACAGTGTTTTGTGATGATAATGTGTATTTATTTTTTCAGGTTTGTCACAGATGATCGCAGGGAACTATATTACCGTGTGGAAGTTCAGAACCGAGTCTATCGCAGAGAAATTGCAGCATTGGACCTTGAAATTGGCCGCTTGAAGTGGCAGTTAATTGAGTCATCAAATGCATCTTCTGAGTCCACATCTGAAGGAGTTGCTTCAAAGAAGGTCAGTTATGAAATGATGTCTGTACTTCCACAGCTTTTACTATGTGATGTGTTTTTAGTGGGTTATTTACTAGGACTGTCAAGCATTACGGTAAATGGATGAATAAGAGTATGGAGCATTTGTGAAGGACACTGACAAAGTGTAACCAAAATACGTGGTGGAAAACATGCCTTAGTGCCACTTTGTGCACCCCAAATCCCAAATATACTGCTCTAGGATTGAATCCTGACCTCTGTAGTGACAAGCCCCTAACCCATCACCTGAATGTGACCCATGATAAATATGCAATGTATGTAGTAATCACAGCACTCGATATGAAGAAGCCCTTTTTGTAGAAGTAAAACATCAGACTTGCACAGAACTTCAAAATCTGCTGGTTTCTGTAGTGAGTGTCTATGTCTAGCACATTCCTATCTGTCTCCTACCTTGTCCTGTTCATCCCGCCATTTCTTTCCATGTTCTTTATAGTCCAGTTTTCCTTTTTTTAACTTGGCAATTGTAACAAATTTCTATTGCCTTGTAGCCCCAGCACAGACTGAGATCTCATTGGTTCCCTTTCGTTATTTATGTAGTAGCGTAATGCCCACTGAAAATCAAACAAAATCATGTTTCCTCTTTTCCTTTATCCTTTCCTTACCCTTACCTTGTCTCCTTTCTCCCATATTCCTTTCCCAACGATTTTGTCTCCACAGTCTTGCTTCGCTCTCATTTACATTAAAACAGTACAGATGAATATTGTCTATACCTCGCCACTGCAGGACAGCAGTGAAAATTACTAACCATGCTATGTACCTTTATAAATAACTGTTTCTTACAATGCATGCTATGTACCTTTAAAAATAAACTGTTGTATCTCAAGGACAACACACCCTATTAGCACAAGCAAATATACATACACACATGGCTCTTGGGATATAGATGATCCAAAAGTATGGGTATGTGTTATTGATTAATGCCCTCTGTCTCAAACACACAGAATAACTGCAACCTTCATAAGCACAAAAAGATACACAAGCATACATGAAACTCTCTGTTATATGTAAGGTACACCAAAGGTTACACTGTTCGTCCTTGTAGGATTTTAATAACCTCCCTGTCTTATATTGGATTTTTTCATTGGCATAATCCTGTTGGTCGCACTATGGCCCTGGGGTCGACTCAGCCTCTAACAAAAATGAGTACCAGGAATATTTCCTGGGGTGTAAAGGTGGCCGGTGCATAGGGCTCACAACCTTACCACCTTCATGTGCCGACCGTCTAGAAATCTGGGAGCCTCGACCTCCTGGAACCCTCTGGGCCTGTCCAGGCCTGTAATGGGACTGCTTTACCTTTTACCCTGTCTTATATACTGAGTAGACAGTTGCTAGTAGATCCTGTAAGTTTATGATTATTACTGGGTAACTTGGAAGCAAATAATTTTGGATTTTTTTTGTGCCAAGATTAATCACAAAATGCCATGCGAATTGGTTTAATTTTGTGGCCAGTAGTTCTTTTGAAATCAAACACACAGACATCTTTAACCAAACTTCTGTGCATATACTAACCAGTTCTCTGAAAAAATAGGAACACATCAGGATTCACAATGTTACCTGTTTGTCATACAATTTCAGACTGATCTTTCTCCTGATGACAGAAGAACCTCCCGTAAACACAATGTGATGGAAATGCTCCCCTCACCCAGTGTGGGAGGAGGTCTTCCCTTGCTATTGCTATCAGTGCTACCTCCTGTGATTCCACGGGCTAGCTGGCCATCTGCCGACCATGGTAATCTGCCCATGCGCCGTCAAGTCACATTCAGCTCTGAACCAAAACTGGATGACTCAATGACGAAACAAACTGCAGGGGAGTCTAGAAGGGAACAAGAATACTACATCATTTGTGATGGTCAGGATAGTGACACAGAAGCTTCTGGGAAACCAGGTGTCTTTAGTCGACTCAAGAACTTCCTTGGAAGTCGACCTTCAAGTCGTAAAACTTCCGCAGCCTCCTTTTCTGGCACTTCAGGTGGAGGTGGTATTGCTTCAGCCCTGCGATTCCACATGAATTACTTGACAGGTCTGGTTCCTAGCAGCAACATTGCTGCCATGACGTCTTCATGCAACACTAGCATTGCAGCATTAAATCAACATAGTTTGAGTGGGGCATCATCCTCCAGAGAACTGCATCCATTAAAACACTTCTGTGGCAGAGCAGGAGGTGGAAGTGGTCCTATCATCAGTGTCACGTCCAATGATGAACCAGAGGATTCCACCTGCTTGGATACAGAAGATGTCAACAGTGCAAATCGAAGAAAGTTTTCACTAGGTATGTGTCTTTCACAGAAAGAAGAAAAGGAATTTGGTGAAGCTGAGAGAAGAATTAGCTGTTCCTCTGTGCAGAAGGGTTCGATGCAGTATCAACATTCTCAACCAGTCCTGTCATTCAGGGAACGAGCAAAGGGTTCCCCTCGATTCCCACACAAAATTGTTCCCACATGTAGCCTAAATGCTTTAGAGGACCGTCGCAGGAGTAGTTCATCGGCTGGTGCTGCCAGCTACAGTGCTAATCCATCTGGCAGCAATCCTTCATACCTTTCTAGGCGTCAGAGTAGCCAGCACCATCTGCATGTATGGAAACAAACTGCTGGTTGTCACAGCCACTTGGGAGGGAAATGTAGGTCTTTAGAAGACGCCACAAGTACAGGGGCGGGGCCATCGAGTGCTTTGTCTGGTGTCAGTAACTGGAAGCCTCGGGCTGCCAGTTACAGCCCTAACTGTGATGTGTGGGCCACAGCCGAGTTTGGGATTCCACTTAGTGAACTGGGAAAAAGTGGCAGATGCAGAGACAAAAGTGTTTCCCAGAATGTCCAAAGAAGGGACTCACAGTGTTCTCAAATATAGATGTAATTGAGTCTATATTGTGTGTGCACATGCATGTTGTTAACTTCTTGTGGCATCTGTGATTGAGCCTAACTAAAGGTGTCAAGTTTCAAAGTACAGTTGTGCTGATGGTTATTGGGATATAAACTTCCCAGGTCAATTACTGGTTTTAAAACTAAAGTAATTCAAAACTGTTGAACTTCTACTGACACACTGACATGTCAATTCCTTTCTTCTTTTAGGATGGACTACATAAATAAAATGTGTAATAATATAAGAAAGGCAATCAAAGTAACAAAGAGACATTATGATAATGTATATATGTCCTATATCTTATACTGTTTCTTCATAGCCTCTTATCTCTGCTGGTTAGAAAAAGTAAAGGAGGAATTTGTTTTGTGAAGTGTTTCTCATTCAACACATATGTTTGCATTAGGGACTCTGGTCTTTCAAAGAACTGTATAAATCTGACGGTTATGATTCCCTCAGATGTGACACAATGTGGCCTGTTAGGAATTTGCTGAGGTTTCGGAGGAACATACTGCCCCTCTACATTGAAAATGGATGCAGTGAGTGTCTTTCGAATGTTGGTAAATTTCAACAACACTGATTGATGAGTTTGCAAGCACTACTGCTGTCAGCATAGCACATCCTAAAGCCAGTAACTTCCATAGTCACTGTCACAAGAACCTCAAATTTTTCCATTTTTTTAAACCAATATACACAGCAGCTCAGAAGTCAGCTAACAGGTGAGTAAAATGTATACTACAAATGTGTTGTATATCTGTTTTGACTCAGTCAACATAGCTTTGTTAATCGGTAAACAAACATTCTGTTTACAACAAATCTCTGCACGTTTCAGCTTTTATACGAAGGCCATCATCAGGTTAAACCCTTACACAATTATAATACGGAAAACCATGTATCACAACATTCCAGCTTTAAGATGACACACTTTAAAACAGTTTATTTATGTATATTATTAGTACCATTATTATTGTTTATCCTTGCGTTTATTATGTCATATATTTCTTAAATTACGTGTATTCCTTTATTACTGAATTTACACAAATTCTTCCCCTCTTCTTTCCTTCCGTGTCAGTTGTTTCCTCTTTGGTGACGAAACTGGTAACAAATGCTATCAAGGTCCGTCATAGCACGCGTCAAAGCAAGAACATAACGCAGTTACTTCCGTGACAAACGTCGTGCTTGGCAGAGTTCCACCTACGCCGTACAAACATTGAGTTACAACATATTTCAGGTAAGCCACATTTGAACTGGCGACGTTATGAGTTTCCCCGTACGATCAGTTGTGGGAGTGTCTAAACAAGATCGCACTGTTGGTGAGAACGGTAAGAGGAAGGGAGTTGTAGAACAGATGTTTTCCGCGTTAAGCTCTTTGCTTTGGAGGTTAGGCCATACACAAACTTGCGCAGATGTAGTCGGTAAAGTAATTGGCAGGTGATGCGGAAGAACTTTTAAATAATTCGAAAGTGATCAAACAAAAATTTAAGTGACAAACTATAATTGAGACGAGGAAATTAGGTTAATAAGTTTGTGTTTTTCGCTACAGTGACTGACAGGGCCGTTTAGACAATTACGACATAAGTCATGCAAACAGCACTTATTTACAGGCCGTGGCATTTGACCGCTGAGCTTGTTTATTTCTAGCATGTACTGCTTACAGACAACTGATCAGCGATATTAATGAGTCAATCACTTATGTCCAGTCATGTGACCTGGAGGAAAGCTGTCATTGGACGTAACGTCCGCATAGCAAGATAACCACGTGTGCAAGATCTCGCTCGGCCACTAACGATCGAAGGATCCTTATTAGTTGACGTCTTCAAGATACGTGTTTTCATCATGACGGAACCTGTGTTTAAAACGGAATCAACTCTTACATTTTATGTCAACGGAAAGAAGGTACGTAGGCCACAGGAGAAAGTTACATAGAGTCCTGTTTATGTTTACTCCAGACAAACATGTATTTTCCGTAGCTGTTCTGCAAGCTGTTCTTATGTAGCTCAGGTTTGTCGGCTTATGCATCTGCAGCAGAAAAGAAGCCGGTTTATTGTGCAACGCAGGGCCAGGCCGAGACATGCGGACGCCCTGGTCAAGCAAAAATGTTGGCACCTCTTCAAACCGATATTCTTTAGACTTTTTTGGTCTAGAACAGGGCTGGTGAATGTTTTTGAGGGTGTGGCCCCAAATTTCCGATAATTTTCGCAGAAATACTTTCGCGTGTGGAAAACCTGGGTTTACCAGCAACATATGTGTTATTATTTCTGTGAAGTCTTAGCGTCCCTTATGGGTTTGCGCCGCGGACAGCTGCTCGGCCGGCCCGCCCCTTAGTCCGGCCCTGGTCAAACGTATTTTGTGTGCAGATTATCACATTGCTGTACGTGCATTATCAGTTCAGATGTACACTTATAGGTGGGGCACCAACATGTATTTGTACTTTGGGTCCAGATTATTTGGTCTTAAAAACCGGCCCAGTCAGTTTTGTTGAAATCGTTCCGAGGGTGCAACCGTTACTCTTAACCAAAGTCGGCAGTTACACGCAATTACTTTTACACTTTCAATAAGAGACCTCTACATAGTGTTCCTAAAAACTAATGATGCCTTGTGCTCAGAGTCACTGGTAATTCATAATCATCCATTACGTAGTCTGTCTTGCGACAGGTCCATAACCTCTTCCGAAGCTAGTTCTCCACAGAGTGCGATCTAGTGCTTCCTCTTTCAAGTTTCAGTACCTTCAGTTTTCCTTAAGGTCATCCAATAGCTGCTTACATTATTCATATACAGGAACATTATTTTATCTGACAATTATCGTGTGTCACTTCCTGTCGGCTTTTTTTATTGTACAGAACGTGCCTCTCAGCATTCTGCCCTCACACGCGTTGGCGTAGCGGAGGAAAGTGACCAACGTTATTGGTCAGATAATGTAATGAACCTGACCGTGTAGATGTACAGAAGTTAAGGTGCGAAGAGGCTTCCCTTATTTGTTACCACTAATGAGCGCTCTCGGTAATGAAGACTCGGGTCTTCTGCGATGTTACAACGTGTCAGCAGCGCTCTGAAGGATCGTAGTACCCGTCATCTTCAGGGTCATGGCTTGACCCCGCAGCTGAAAGCAATACTGTGTTTCGAAACGTCGGTATTTACTAGTCTACACGGCGTGACATAACAAAAGGCTTGAATCTTGATTATTTTTCTCAGTTGCTACGTTTGCGGTACAAACACTTGCCTGTACCTCAGTGAGTCACTTTATCTGTTGCTATAGGTTTGCCTCCGATTTGATAATAGTCAAGTGTTTGTATGTACTTCTATTATATATGGCTCTGATTGTCTAATCACGCCTGATCTGAATGCTGTAGGATGACTATGGCGACGACGGTGATGATGATGATGATGATGATGATGATGATGATGATGATGATGGAGAACAGGGCCGGCCGGGGAGAAGTGAGCGCCCCGGGCATAATAATAATTTGGCGCCCCTTAAAACTGATATCCTTGATAAACTTTTTCAGCCTAGGACAATGCTGGCGAATATTTTTGAGGGTACGTGCCCCAATTGTGGATAATTTTCGGAGAAATTATTTCGCATGTGGAAACTTGAGTTTACTGTCACTACAGTTCCGATTATTCCAGTGACGTCCGAGCGCCCCGGGCAGCTGCCCGGCTGGCCCTCACCATAGCCGGCCCTGATGATGCACTCTGGTACTGTTAATTGGAAGGAATCAGGGGTTAAGCCCTCGTACTCCAGGCGAACACGCTATCCGGCACTCAACAGAAAGGCTTGAGGTCAGGCGTTAAATAACTTGGGGATAAACGGTACCGCAGAAGAGACGCTAATTGAGTATTTTCTTAACCTCGTCATCGGTGGACACGCTGTAACAGCCTTAACCCTTGGAAAACAGCCCCCCCCCACCATGTACTAACTGAATGGGGCGGGGGGGGGGGCTTGGGAGGGGGGGCAGTGCTAGTCTAGACACTTCGAAAACGAGGAAGTTCTTGTCCCAGTCGGGAATGGAAGCACGATTGCTCGGTTCTCCAGGCCGTAGCCTAGCGATAGTATTGCATATCTTCCTTGCTCATAAAACAACTAAAGTAAGCCAACAGGTCTTCGTTCTTCTGGGATGTTACGCAGCATAGATTGGTAGTTAGTTACCGACGTTTGGGGATAACCTATCGGTCCCATCTTCAGGGGTCAAGCGGTCCAAGAAGAATCTCGGGACTGCTTGAACATTGACGGTGGGACCGATAGGTTGTTCCGAAACGTCGGTAACTACCAATATACACTGCGTAACATTTCAAAAGAGGGAAGATCTCATTTACACAGTGGCGGAAGCCTGAAATCATGCATAAGCCAATAGTATTTTTAGCAGATTGCGTCCTGTTTTCGTTCCATACCGCGGAGCTAAAAAATTTGTAGAGTGTAGAGAATTTGTTAATGTGGTTAAAGTATGGGGGATGAGATGGGCATATAGTACGCAAGAGAACTATGAACATTTCGTACAAAATTTTAGTCAGGAAACCTAGGCACATAACAAGATAGGAACTGCCATGTGCAATATCCATCTGTGGATGTGCTTAAACGTGTATGTTACAGTAGTGGGGGGTGAGGTTATTAAACGGAATCCTCTTACGCCGCTTTATGTTCTGGTGATAATCTATTCCCTGACCTCTTAAATGTCACTGACGACGGCCTGTTTGGGTCGGTTTATCATAGCAACATTGCACACAGCAGTAAAGTACAGTCTTATTAAAAGTTAACGGTATAAGGTTATTTACTCATTACCCATGGAAGTTTTATACACTGGGTAAAATCTTTTCTTAAAGACATAACCCTGTGTGAATGACGGTGATTCCATTTTAGTAACGTTTCGTTTCGTAGTCCTTACCTCTTCTACCTACTCACAGTAGGTGTCGAGGTTGTTTTTATAGACACACACCACAGTCAGTAGGACTCATCTCGGCGAGGGATCGGCCCGTCGCAGAGACCTCTACCTGAAAACACAAACACTCGCAAGAGACAAACATCCATGCCCCCCGGTGAGATTCGAACCCACGATCCCAGCAAGCTCTGGGCCGCAGACCTACGCCTTAGACCGCGCGGCCACTGGGATCGGCGGCCATTTTGTTATACGAGAGCATAATGTAAAGGCACATTGCTGTGATTTCTTTACAGGCAATTGAAGAATCTGGCCTCGAAATAAATGTATGTAAATTCTATACAGCGTCAGTCAGAAAGTTTGTTTTAATGGCTTGTAATTTCGTAACCGAAGAACCTCCAGTGTTTGTGATTATATCAGGCGAATTCGTTGCAGCAGTTAGCACCTGCTTCCAGCGCTGAAGCAAAGTCTTGGAGGCTGTAAATTTAAAATGATAACGATGTGTAAACAGCCGTCGCAGGTGGCCGATAACACAGAATACGAACTGCTATCAACAGGGAATTTACTAACTCGTCACATATGATAAGTGCATAAATTGTAGAGTGCACCATGTGGGAAATATGGTGGGGAACGGTATGATTCAATCTGAGCTGTTTGCATTGGATTTGAAAATATGTAACCCGTCATATATATATATATGTGTGTGTGTGTGTATGTGTGTGTGTGTGTATGTGTGTGTGTGTGTGTATTCTTAACTTATTTTCTCACCCATATCGTGTATGCTTCTGTGTGTGTGTGTGTGTGTGTGTGTGTGTTCTTATTTTCTCACCCACATCGTGTATGCTTCTGTGTGTGTGTGTGTGTTCTTAACTTATTTTCTCACCCACATCGTGTATGCGTGTGTGTGTGTGTGTGTGTTCTTAACTTATTTTCTCACCCACATCGTGTATGCTTCTGTGTGTGTGTGTGTGTGTGTGTTCTTAACTTATTTTCTCACCCACATCGTGTATGCTTCTGTGTGTGTGTGTGTGTTCTTAACTTATTTTCTCACCCACATCGTGTATGCTTCTGTGTGTGTGTGTGTGTGTGTGTTATTAACTTATTTTCTCACCCACATAGTGTATGCTTCTGTGTGTGTGTGTGTGTTCTTAACTTATTTTCTCACCCACATCGTGTATGCTTCTGTGTGTGTGTGTGTGTGTTCTTAACTTATTTTCTCACCCACATCGTGTATGCTTCTGTGTGTGTATGTGTGTGTGTGTGTGTGTGTGTGTGTTCTTAACTTATTTTCTCAC